>WNHD01000363.1:0-33517 GCA_011057455.1 Ganaspis sp. Gsp50
TTGTTACCTTCTTGTTTCTACTTTTCTTCTTGTTCCTCTTCTTTTCTCTTTTCTCTTTTCCCTCCACCTGGTTTTTTCCATTCGCTCGTTTAAAGACTCATTTAGTTGGCTGTAAAATCGATCAAGGAAATTTAGTTGCTTTTAACTGACGAATATACTTGAAAATTCTTGAGTCTTTTTTTAGAAGAGAACACTTATTTCTAATGACTTGTGCAGAGTTGTCGATAAGGCTGGCAAATGGTAAATGGGCATGCAATTATGCTGTTCGCGCCAGGCATGCAAACATCTTTGTGGCTCTAAAGGATTGCCGACCTCGGTAATGATCATTTTCGCGCTTTGAAAAGAACATATCTCCCCATCTCTTTCTTTTACCGATCCATTATTACACGGTAACACGCATCTCTAATAATGATAATGATAAAATATACACCCATCTCTTTAAATATCATTCTTTACGATAATTTTCTTCTCAAACGATGCTGATTTTTATTTTTCACCTTCACTCAATTCTTCACTACTATAACAAAAGCGAATTTAACCATTTTTGAAACAAACAATTTTTTTAAGTTAAAGGAATTTTTTTCTTTGTTCAAGAAAATTTATTTTGTTATAAACATTAACAAACCTTGTTTACAATTCGCAGCACACGGGCTTTAAATTCATAATGGACAAGAAAACCTATTTTTCACTTCTTTTTATTTAAGAAAAGAATTTCTCCTTTCTAAGGCAAACCTCTGGCAAAATACACGAACGTCCCTTAGCGTCGTAGGATATTGCCCATGGGATGAAAGCCGGAGAATGGGGAAATGGAAAAAAGAGGAGAATGCAAATGGACCGACTGGTGGAGTTCTCCGAGTGTGTCTTCGTATACATGCATATAGAATGTACGTTTATGTGCCCGAGTGTATAAGGTGTCGCATGAACAAGCACACATCTTACAGTAGTGCGACGAAACTCTCATATGTGTACGTACAAAAGTACGTACGTTCTTGATTTGCGAGTACTTGAAAACGTATTTGAGAAAGTATGGAGTCCACCGTCGACTCTTACCCGCGTGAGGCACTACTGTATAAGGGGAAATTGACCGTCTACCAGTGCTTCTCAACTTTCAACACGAATTTCTTAACTTTAGAATTTAAATATTTACACTTGAAATTTAAAATATGTACTCTCGTAAATAACATATAAATATAGTATAAATATAACTGAATAAATATAACTAAACAATGATAACTGAATATGGAATACTTTACTGCAATTTAAAAAAATTTATTTTAAAAAACTTTACTGAAATTGAATATAAAGTATTTTGCTGAAAACGAATGTAAAATATTTTATTCAAACTCAATGTAACATATTTTACCCAAAATAAATGTAAAATATTTAATTCAAACTGAATGTACAATATTTTATTCAAAAAACTATTTTATTCAAACGGAATAAGAAATATTTTATACAAACTGAATATAAAATGTACAGTACACTGTAATAAACTGCAGAATATTGGTCAAATACATTAGTTACTGTATGTCTGACTACAAACAGTTTTTACTACTGAATGACATTGCGTTTGAAGATATTGCAATTTTATTCACGATCAAAACAAATTTCATTCAAGATGAGAGCAAATTTCTACTTTTGTTTGAGGGAGTAGACTTCTTTCCTTTGTCTTGCTGAAACTGGACGCTACTACTTATTAAGATCAGAATGTTCATTATAATGTACTTTTATTTGCTTAGTTTTTCTTACATTAAACTGCAATGAAAAACAATAATATTTATTTATTTATTATTTATATACAATAAGTTTCTAAGTAATGCTTGAAAACAATGTTCAGTCTATGTCTGACTACAGTTGGCTTTTACTACTGAATGATATTAATTCAAGTTCTATTTTTGTTTCAGCAGTAAGTAAACGTCTTACTAAACCTTGTTGCTACTACTAATGTAAGTAATTTTATACAAATCATATTTATCAAGTTTAAAAATTCTCTAAAGTTGAATTAGTGAAGAGTCATTTAAGCTCTATAATTCATAAATAAAATATGAACTGCACGTCTGACTACAGTTGGTGCTTACTACTGAATGGTATCTAACAAAGTTCTACTTTTGCTAGAGTGAGAAGACAACTTTCATAGTTTTAATCTAAAGTTGTAAAGTCAAAAATGAAATTTTACTAAGAATAACTGAGAATTGGTAAAAAGGCCCTAAAAGGTAGAAGAAAGAAACTAAAAGTTAGGAGAAAGAAACTAAAAACTACAGTCGAGAGAAACTACAAGTTAGTAGATTGAAACTGAAGTTCAGTAGAATGGAACTAAAAGGAATAGGAAAAAAACTAAAATCGAATAGAGAGGGATTAAAAGTTAGTAAAAAGCGACTAAAAATAATTAAAGATGAACTAAAAGTTAGTACAGTGAGACTAAAAATTAGTAAAAAGCGACTAGAAATAAATAAAGAAAAAACTGAAATTTAATAGAGGGAAACTAAAAATAAGTAAAAAAGAACTAAAAGTTAAAAGAGATAGACCAAAAACAAGTAAAGAGGAACTAAAAATTAGTAGAGAGGGACAAAAAATGAATAAAGTGGACCTAAAAATCAGTAGAGAAAAATTAAAAGTAAGTAAATACTACAAGTATAAAGGGACTAAGGGTGAGTAAAGAGAAACTTAAAGTTGGGAGAGAGGGATTAACATTTAGTATAAAAAACTACAAAAAATGTAAAAAACTACAAAAAATGTAAAAAACTACAAAAAATGTAAAAAACTACAAAAAATGTAAAAAACTAAAAAATACTTAAAAAGTAAAAAGAACCTAAAACCCAGTCGAAAGTACTGCTCAAAATTATTACACCCTTCAACAAATTCAGATAAACCGTCCAAAAAGCCTCCCTTTAAATTTCTCTACAACTTAAAGAGGCACATAAAAAGAATATTATTTTAGGTCAGTTTTCCGCTATATTGAGTTGAAATTTTCTGCAGGTTCATCAACATCAAAGTGAAGCAGTGAGCACATGCTATAGGTGCAAGGTGGAATTAGAAAGTCAGTGAGTGCATTCTTCCATCAAAAGAATACATAAGGGTTGATATACTTTTACGTAGAGGGTGATTTTGAAAGGGTGGTGCGTATTGAGGGGTCGATGGTGGAGAAGGTGAGTTTCGGAACACAATGTCCGGCT
Organism: Ganaspis sp. Gsp50; assembly: GCA_011057455.1. NCBI lineage: Eukaryota > Metazoa > Arthropoda > Insecta > Hymenoptera > Figitidae > Ganaspis > Ganaspis sp. Gsp50. Next base: position 3,174 of record WNHD01000363.1, read on the forward strand.
TGGTCCAGCCGTCGGAGATGCGAGTATTGATCTAGCCTTGCTTCTCCACCGCCTCCTTCGCTTCCTTCGCCTCTTCCTCCTCCTCCGACCCTCACTGAACACCCCTACGTGTTTCTGGGAGTTGAGCAAGAGGGTCGTGGTGGAGAACGAGGTGGAGCAAGAGGGTGAGACCAAAGTCCAGCATTCCGAGCTGCCCCAGAACCAGGAGCGTTCACTCTCGCTCGTGCCTCTTCCTTCCTCACCCTCATCCTCATCCTCCACCTTTCCTCATCCTCTTTCGCCTCCTTCGTCATCCCCTTGCCTGCCTCACCTCTTACGTTAGATAGGCGCAAGGGGTGCTCAGCTGCAAGCCTTTCAAATCATAATCATCCGAAACCTTCCCTGTATCCAACAAGAAAATCCGAAAAATATTTTCCTTTTGTTGAAAGACGTTGATTGGAGAAAGTGATTCTGAAACGATTCTTGTAAAATTAAGTTATAAATGATGATGCAAATGATGCAAATGATGATACAAATGATGATCCAAATGATGATGCAAATGATGATATGCAAAGTTTTACTTCTGCAAAAAAATATAATCGATTTTCGAAGAGAAGGATTAAAAAAAGAAGCAACAATTTTCTGTTTCTAAAAAGACGACGACTCGATAGCTGGCTATCATCATCAGGTTGAAATTGGTTACATAAATAACTCGTCGAAATACATTTGTTATAAAATAAATACGGTATAAATTCACATTGTTTCATTTTCAAATTTAAACCGACATGGTTTAGACAAGTGATTAGTCAGACTGAAAACCAGGGTGAAAATTTTGCTAAATTAAATACCAGCATTCATGAACTCTGATAGAAAAATTATGAATAATAAGAACTCCTTCAACTTTCTTAATAAAGGAAAATAAGTATTATTGTCTTTTAGGTTTTCAAGCACATTAACAAAATTTGTTTACGATTTCCTGCACATGGTATTTATGTAATAAAAGGTGTCAATACAAGTCAGGGAAATGTCAGGAAAATGTCAGAGAAAATGAATTGTGTCAGGGAAAAGTAGGGGATTTTAGTCAATATGGCTGGCAAAATATCAAAAGCTCAGAGTTTTAAGAATTGTTAAAAGAACAATTTCTGTAAAATTTCATTCAAGTTGGGATGAGAGTTTAAAGAAAAAACTAGAAAAAATGCCAGGGAGAAATACAAAATTTTGTCTAGAAGTTAGGAAAATTTCAGGGAAAATTCATTTTAAATATTTTTGGCTGGATTGCCACAAATATTTAAAATGAATTAAATGATTTTGCGCGTATTGAACTTTGATTATAAAAGGCGAACACAACCGGTTTTTGATAAAACAAAGTGATGATAAATGGTTTTAATAAAAGATGTAAATACAAAAGGTTTTTCAAAAAGAAGTTGAAACATGTTTTTACATATTTGGTTGGTATTAATTTCTCTACAATGGAATATTTTTTAGAAACGTTAACAAATTGTAAACAGAATTTAAAATACAATTTATTTATAGAATATCCTTGGTTTCATTTAATTTGACTTTTTTTAAATCTAAGTTAATTATCCCTTATTGTCCCTTATTATCTTATAGTTAATTATGCAAAAATTTATGTACTTTCTAATAACTTGCCACTTTAACTGTATAGTAAAAAATAAAAAAACTACTAGTTAGTGGGATCGTACTCAAAATTATATTGAAACTTGAAGAGAAAAAGTTTTAACTAAAATTCAAAAAAATATTTGCATTTCCTAAACGACACTTTGCTAATTCAGACTTAGAGAGAATTTAAATATTCTATTTTTAGTTTACAGTATTGTATTTGTATATACTTGCTTTTAAATTTGGAATGATAAGCGTAATGTAATAAATTGGTTATAATCTGCGATAAATTTTAATTGAAAACACGTATACGCTGTGGAGACTTGGAAAGATAATGCTTTTTGGTTCTGCAGACATTGCAGCAAATTTTGCAAGTATACGAGAAGAATTGGCTCGCGACACTGAGAAACGGTCTGAGATAAGTTCGGCAGAGTTACTCGAATCCCGATAAATCCGCAGCGAAGTCACAAATCCACGTTGGAGTGCTAAGATTAGTATTAATTTATAGAGGTCTTCGGGCAAAAGTATGGTTTCTCTCTAAAAATCCTGATTGTACGAAAAACAATCATTTCTTTGCCCACGCCCTTGTTTAATGAAAGACGGTTATATTTGTTTTAAGTAGTATTTAAAATACCATCGAAAATATGATTGTAATCAGGGTACCAAAAAGACAACATTTATTTATTTGAGAAAAAATATGCGCATGGATCTAGAGGCGTTTATTTTATGTGGCGGATAAATTATTATTACTTTTATTAATACTGAATATAATAATTATTAATTATTAAAAGTATAATAATGATAATTTAGTATAACAATGGTCAGTAATTATAATTATTACTATTATAATGCTTGGACATTAATGTACCTAATAATAATTAATTCGTGCTGACAGAAAAATGATTAAATCGTACTGACATAAAGATGATTAATTTGCACTAACAATAAATGACACATTCATGCCAAAAAAACCTTACCTTATTAAGCCTTGTACTCACAAGAGGGAAAAAGACAAATGGAGAAAAGTCGAGAACCTACCCTACGAACCATCAGTCATCACTTTCGTCCTTCGTTTGCCCATCGAACCTAACTTAAGGAATTCTAGTTTGTTCTTTTTCCTCTGAGCGTCAGATCCACTATTATCTAATTTTATATTTTGTCAGCCGTTATACATAAAAGAATTGATTCCAAAAACATTGGCAATAAATTCTTTTTTTTGATAATAACAAAAAAATGATAAAAAATGTCTACATAAAATTCTGGTCATTCCTACTAGAGTGTTAGTTATCCCGATAAAAATTGTTGTCATTCATATGATAATTTTAGTTACACTGACTTAGAATTTCGGTTATCCTTACCAGTATGTTAGTTACCGTAACTAGAAGTCTGGTTATTGATATTAGAATGTTAGTTGCCTTTACTGAAACTTTGGTTATTCTTACTAGAATGTTGGTTACTCTAAAAAGAAGTCTGGTTGTTCTTACCAGATGTTAGTTTCCTCGTTCAGAATATTAGTTATTCTTACCAGAATGTTAGTTAAGTTATGCAGAACTTTGGTTATTTCTACCAGAATATTAGTTACCAGAACTAGAAATCTGCTTATACTTACTAATGTGTTAGTTGCTTTAACCAGAATTTTAGTTATTCTGACCAGATGTTGATTATTCTGAACAAATGTTAATTGCACCGTCCAACATTTTTGTTCCTTTAACCAGAATGTTAGTAATCCTAATTAGAAGTTTGGTTGTTATTACCAAATGTTAGTTGCCTTGTTCAGAATGTTGGTTATTCTTACCAGAATGTTAGTTACCTTATATAGAACTTTGGTTATTTCTACTAGAATGTTAGTTTCCAGATCTATAGAAGTCTGCTTATACTTACCAAAGTGTTAGTTGCTTTAGCCAAAATGTTAGTGATTCTTACAAGAATGTTAGTTACCCTAACTACAGTTCTGGTTATTCTTACCAAATATTAGTTGCCTTAACCAGAATGTTAGCTATTCTTACCAGAAAGTTAGTCAGCCTAAATAGAAGTCTGGTTATTCTTACCAGCATATTAGTTACTCTAAAAAGATGTCTAGTTCTTCTTACCAAATGTTGGTATCCTTATCCAGATTTTTTGCTTGTTTATGGTTATCCTTACAAGAATGTTAGTTATCCTAAAAAATTTAAATTATTTAAACTACAATTTTAGTTAATATTACCATCAGCTTGGTTGATTTCACATCTCTAATCCTACCATAACCAAAATTTTGGCTATTTGAACCAAATTTAGTTATTTTTAAATTTTCAGTCAAATCCTTTTACTCAAAGAGACTTTGTTTCTGAATAAAAATCTACGCTTTTTGTTCGATATAAAAAAAGTACCAGAGCAGAAAGAATTTAATTTAAAGTTAATTTTTTGTTCCTGAAAATGGATATAACACAAAAAATGTTGAACCAACGCGTTGAGAAAAATTGCTAAAAGTTCATAGTCCCTTTAAACTGGAATGAATGAACCATTTGTGTTGGGAGGAGGGATCGGGAGGTTGACTCTTGTAGGTCGGTGAAGTGCTTTCTGCAGTCCTTGAAGAAGGTCTTGAAGTAGATGTGTGCAGGATTAAGATAATAGTCTCGGGAGGGCTGCGAAGGAACGTGGAAGGAGGCAAAGGCAAAAACGAGAACGATATGATGTGGGTCAAAGTCGCGGGGACTGGGGCGCCGTGCAGGCTCCTTCTCGGCTGCTGATCTCAGGACCGCGCCGTCTTATACTCTTATTGCTACCTTCCCGGGGGTGAAATGAGGGGCTGCTAACCTCGCTTCCTCTTACGTCACACCACTTACTGCCTTATTTTTACACCTTTCCTCACTTCAATCGATAGAAACATTATTTTCCTTCTCAATAGTCAGCCAAAATCTCTCAAATAAAGATTGGAAAACGTTTTTTCTCTTTAATCGTTGTCCTTTTTGTGGTGGCGTTAAATAATCTTTTAATAATTATTTAAAATAATTAATTCAAGAAATTAAAGAATGAAAAGTAAGCTTTAAGAAATTTTGAGCAAAATTCACTGAGAATGGATATTTTTAAGAGAAAGTTTTTTAATTATGAATTTTTTTTTTCTTTAAAAGGGAAAAAAATATGCAACATATATTAAGAAAAAGCGGAAACGTATATAACGCTTTCGCTATCAAAAACAAAAATAAGCAGCAGCGTTCGAAAAAAATTTTGTTTATTCTTTATAAAAATGTTTAACGTCCCGGCAAGTATTTTATTGCTTTTGTAAAGAGTTCGTTTATTGTTAGTATTTTTTCTGCGCAAAATGAGCTTTTTATTCATTTATGTTTTAAGACTTTTAAGGCTCTTTAAAAATAAATTTTAAGTTCATTGAAAACAATGATTCTTCGTTCATCAACTTTTTGATTAATCAGTGATAATAAACAGACCTTTTGTAAAAGAATTTTTAACGAATTCTAAATTATTTTTCTGTGAAATCGAAAATACTATAATCTGATTTAAGATTGAAACCTTCTATTACAAATAATAGAATTAAAATGCAAGCAATCATTTTTTGATAATCATTTTCTTTTGATAAACATTTTTCACAGACAATATTTTTGATAAACAATTTTGATAAATATTTTTAATAAACATTTTTGATAAACATTTTTGATAAACATTTTTGATAAACATTTTTGATAAACGTTTTTAATAAACATTTTTGATAATTAATATTTCTTATTAACATTTTTGATAATCAATATTTTTGATAATCAATATTTTTAATAATCAATATTTTTGATAATCAATATTTTTGATAATCATATTTTGATACTAAAGAAACATTAATTTGACTCAATAAGCCATTTCTTAGAGCGCATGAAATATCTGCTTTCCTTGACAAGTCTGACCAAAACCACTTTTTCTACTGCCTGTCATCAAGGCCTTGATTTCTTTTCATTTTATGCACAAAATTGAAATTGATTCCCTTTGTCTGGCCAGACGCGAATATTTACATCACCTGCAATCAATTATTTCTATATTTATTTCAAGTATATTCTGAAATCTCAATTTCAGAAAAAGAAGAATAATATCACCTGCATGAATATTCAATCGGCCGCTTGGAAGCATTTAAAAATTGGGTAAAACACATGATTCTGTCATATCCAGTGAATAATTCTACAACATAATTTAAGTTGCCAAAAGAAAATCAATAAATCGAAACTGGAACTTGACTTTTTGATTTTAATCTCTGCATACAAAAAGTTCGGTCGGTAGCGATAAAATGGCGATAATAATAATAAACTGCTGATCTATTCGTTCATGTTGGAGTTTCTCGTAAATCTTCACGTTGTCCAATAATTTTTTCCAATCGTGTGTAATAATTTTGAGCGCTTTTTATATACATTCTGACTAAAATTCCATGGGTACGGGTGGCCAGCAATCGAGACAATCGTAAAGCAGACTATGAACTCGACTAATTAATCTGGCATTTCGAAAGTAGCAGAGACCAAGGTAGTTACTTAATTCATTGGCGAATAACCTAGGGCTATGTATTTCTGTTTTAATATGTATAGATTGTGTGTGTATGTAATTTGAAAAGTGTGTGTATAAGTAAGCGTCGAATGGGATGCTCGCGAGCGCGCGGCATAAATTAAATTAGCATAATTTCGACCTTTCTGACAACAAAGTAAACCGCTGCAGCGTGAGAACACGAGGACACGAGTGCTTAGAACTGCGACCACGCGTGTAAATTTAAGAGGATTGACATTCAATTTCGCGAATCCAGCAAAGCCGATACCTTTATTTTGCTTCCGCGAATTGGTTCCTTCTGATAAGTTTTAATTCCAATCTTTCGCCTCTTGCCGACTTCTAGATCTTTCAGGGATTTAAATCAGAGCTGATTCTGATCCTAATCACCAAAAAGCGATACACTGTATTCGATCAATCACGTTAATTAACAAAAAAGAGGATTAGCTTTGTAGGTAATTGCAAATAAAGTCTTTTCTTTGCAGGGGGATTTTTTTTCGTTTCTCCTATTGCAGAAAGATTTTTTCATTTTTTCTTTTGCAGAAAGATTATTTTTATTTTTTCTTTTGCAGAAAGATTATTTTTATTTTTCCTTTTGCAGAAAGACTTTTTTTTATTTTTCCGTTTGCAGAATCATCTTTGCCAAAAAGAGATAATCAGTGTCGGATAATCTCACGCGATGACCGACATTTTTGTGGTCTTGAGGAATGCGCTTTGGACCAGCAACCTTGCGCGAGATTAAAAATCGTGACCAAACGAGAGAGGAAATCAGGCCTGGTAATGGATTTCTTTCTGCAAGAGAACTTCATTTAAAATTTAAATTTGACAGTAGTTCTGAAAATCAAATTAAGAAAACAAGATTTCTATATCAGAAACATTCATTTTCGAAACACTGGATAAATTTCAACTTGGTGTGAAAATGTTGTTCTAATCTACATGTTTCAAATTAATAAGAAACTGATTTTGGTATTTTGGAGCTTGTCGAATTTCAAAAGAACACTGAAAAGGAAAATATAAATAAAATAAGGATAATTTAAATATTGTGAAACTAGAGAAAGCAAATATGAACATTTTGAAGATATAAAAGGAAAGAAGACTATGAAAGTATAAAAAGACAATTTAATTATTTTGAAGTCAAAAAGGACAAATTTAAACGTGAAGGTACGAAAAGGAAATTTGGATATTTTGAAACTAAAAAAGCAAAGTTTGAACATTATGAAGCTAAAAAAGAAAAGTTAAAACATGAAACTATGAAAGAAAAATTTGGACATTATAATGCTAAAAAATTAGAATATTAAGGAGCTGTACAATGAAAACTAGAAGATTATGAAGTTATGAAGCTATGAAGAGTAAAATGTAAATTTTATGAAGCTACGAAAGAAAAATGTAGACATTATGAAACTATAATAAAAAAACTTAAACATTTTGAAGATATCAATGAAAAAGTTGTACATTTTGAAGATATCAAAAGTGGAATGTGAAAATTATGAAGCTATTAAAGAAAGATTTGAACATTACAAAGTTGTGAAAGGAAAAACTTAAAATTTGAAGGTATAAAGAAATAATAACATTATGAAGCTATACTGAAATAAAAACTAGAAGCTACGAATAGTAAAATGTAAATATGATACTATGATACAAAAATTTAGAAATTATGAAGCTTCAAAAGGAACATTAAAACATTATGAAGATATAATAAAACAATTTACATATCTTGAAAATATGAAAGAAAAATTTGAACATTATGAAGATATAAGAGTAAAATTTGAACATTCTGAAGATATAAAAGAAAGAGTGGAACGTTTTGAAGCTATTAAAAGTAAAATGTGAACATTATGAAGGTATACAAATTTTCTTTTAACATTTTGAAGCTATAAAAGAAGCCCTCAAACATTATTAAGCTGTAAATGTAAAACTAGTGCATGTGTACTTGTGAAGCTATAAAACGTAGACTGTGAACATTTTGAAGCTATAAAACGAACATTAAAACATTTTGAAGCTATAATATAAACATTCATATAAACATTTTGAAGTTATAAAAGAAAAAGTTGAATATTTTGAAGCTATCAATAGTAAAATATGCACATTACGAAGTTATTAAAGGGGAATTTAATGATCCTGAAGATACTGAAGCTATACAAAAAATATACATCAGAAAACTGAAATAAAATTGGAGCATAACGAAGCAAAAAAGAAAGTCTATACCTAAATAAGTACTTTTTACTTTCTTGAAAATACCAAGAATCTTTTAACCTGATTTTACATATTTAATGTTAATTATGATGGATTTATGAAGAGAAAAACGGAAATAGTCTTTCGATGAGAATTCGAGATTGGAAAATGAAGTCCTATTAATTTCCGGTGAATCCGGTTTCGCCTTAACCATCATGTCAGAGTTCTACGAAGAAATTCCTTTTCTTTGTGCTGTCGGCATCAGAAGAGGTCTTAAGCTTGAGTTAATTTCACGCAGCAGGGTAGAACGTCACTTCGGAAGAACTCTCTAAAACAAACACTTTCCCTTTTTCGTATGGCGCCTCTGTCGCTTCTTTTACTTCATTCTTTTCAAAAATAACATTTACATATACATGAGACACTTTTTATTTTGTTTTGTATCATTGTTTCTCCGCTCTTCTTTTTCTTTTCAATCTTATCTCCTGGGTTTTGATTTTCTTCCCCAAGAATTCGCCAATTTCCTAAAAATATTCTTCTTTCGTGTTGCCTTGTATATTTAGAAGTGTGATAAAAGCTTTGAGTTACAATTGTAGTTTTCTTTGATCGTTTTTAAATTAAGGAACGTATTCACTTTGCAATAGCAAATTCGGCGGATTGTAAGTTCGTTTTTTGCTTTTAACTAAAGTCTGTTGTTTTCAAACATTTTTTTGAGCTTTACGGTGTTTTAAATGTGTTTCAACTCTTGCTAGCTTCAACTTTTTCAAACTTCAAATTTTCCTAGCTTCAAATTTTTCTAGCTTAAAATTTGCCTAGCTTAAAATTTGCTTAGCTTCAAATTTTGTAAGCTTCAAATTTTCCAAGCTTCAAATTTTTCTAGCTTCCAATTTTCCTAGCCTCAAATTTTTCTTTTATAGCTTCATTATGTTCAAACTATATCTTCTCATTGTTTTATAATTTCCAAATTTTTATCCTGTACTTCAGTTTAAAATTGATTTTCTAGTTTAAAACTGGTTTCTCAGTTTGAAATTTGTTTCTTATGTTTATAATCGATTTTTCAGATTGAAATTTGTTTCTTATTTTTAAATTAGTAGTCAGTTTGTTTCTTCAGTCTAAAATCGGTTTTCGCTTCATTTTAAACACTAAAATAAGAATTACAAAATTTGTACCTATTTCCTTGAATTTGTTTTAGAAAAAAGCGGTTAATTTAAGAAGAATTAGGTGGCAGATAGTTGTAAAAAGTTCGTCTATAAATCTTGGATTTTAATAGCTGGAATAAAATATGGAAACATTGACTTTTTATAGAAGATGGGCGGGGCAAGAAAATTATGTGACAAAAAGGAAGAATCTACAATTTAACAAGAAACTTTCATTCTGACATTTGCGATCGTAAAAGTATCGAAACTACCTTTACCGACATTCCAACTGGTCGTCGTCGAATTGACAGCAGCAACCCCTTCAATTTTATAACGATTCTTCAGCGAAGTTCCAGCAATCAACTTTAATTGACTTTAGCTCAAAGTCTCGAACAATTTCAGTCTTTACGTAAACTTGTAGTACACAATATCGATTGCCATAAGAATTGCCTTGTTATTATTTTTCAAACAACCTTCTTCAGAAAACGTTACTCACCAAACAACGAATTTCCACTGAAACTGATAATATTACTTTTCAACAATTTTCTCCGAAAAAAGTGAAAATTAAATTATTCTTTTATAAAAATTTGAGTGTCGACTCTTGCTTGCATTTCTGCGAGTTACCTTCGTTTTCTTCTTCTTCTTCTTCTTCTTCTTCTTCTTCTTCTTCTTCTTCAAGAAAGAAAAACGAAACGCAAAAAACGCACTTTTTAAAAAAAAACTTTTGTTCCGTCTAGCAAGTTTTTTCTAACAAAACAAAGCGAATAGGTTTTATATATTCGCCGGATTTTTTGGTTTATTATCTGACTCGCAAAAATTTGAGCTAAGAAAGAAGAGTTTTTTCTTATTATTCTAGTTAACACTGTCTGCATATAAAAGAGGGAAATTAATGTAGTCTTTAAAATGCAAAGGAATAATAAAAGTCACGTCAACACTTTGAGTCAGGAAACATTTTGCTAAACAGGTTCGGGGTAAGTTGTATTTTTCCGAGTATATTTTTTAGGGATTGTGATGAAAGAAAAAAATGGTTGAAGAGTAAAGTGAGGTAAACAATGCAACTTGCTCAAGTGTGAGTATAAGTTAGTCAAGTTATAAGTTAGTCTTGTTTCCGCTGACTTGCTAACGATCAAGCTAGCAAAAATAATGAAAGCGGGCTTGTCGATTATGAGTTTAAGGTAGCCGCCATCGGCGGCATCGAAACTCTTCTCGGGCGCTGGTCTCCTCGTAAAATTATCCGTAATAAAATTTTGATTTATGTTAACCTTCTCAGAAAACAGACTGCGAACTAGCCACGTTCGAGGCGATCTCCAGCACTGACTCCCTCGACTCTGACCTTTTACTGTAATTATTATTCTCGCGAAATCCGCCAGCGCCTTCAAAGCACTGCATAATATTCCCTAGAGTCTTCATTTTACTTTCCTAAATTGAGGAAACATATTTCTTTACTTTCAGACCCGAAACACTTGCTGTATTAAAATAATAATCAAAGATGCGCACATTTTTTTCAATTACTTGGATGCTTTAATTTTTGTACCTCTTTTCACATGGTTTATTTTTATTTTCAAACAAAAGTCTGGAATATTGTAAATCTGATCAGGTTTGTAAAACAAAATACTTTTCGTAGATTAGAAAACAATTTTTCGTTAAATGACTGATCAAAATTGTTTACAGTTCTAGAAAATTGCTTATGATTTTAGAATATTTTTTTTCTGTAATAGAACATTTTTTTACAATTCTAGAAAAATTGCTTACAATTTTGGAAAACTTTTTACGGTCCTAGAACCTTTTTTTATAGTTTTAGAAAGACTTGTTCCAGAGAACATTTTTCACAGTTCTAGAAAATATTTTTACAGTTCTAGAAATTTTTTTTACAGTCCTAGAACATTAGTTACATTTCTAGAAGAATTGTATTTTTACAAATCGAATTCTTTGTCGTATTTGTGTTTTTAATAAATCATAAGATTTCTAAAGATAATGAAATAGTGAATTTATAAATGTTTTTGCATTGAAGAGCACTTACTTTAATATGCTGAAAAGAATTTCGATTTGAAAAAAATTGGAAAGCAGCTTCTGAGAAGCTTTTTTAGAAGCATGTAGAGAATCTAAAGCGCGACACCCCGCAAGTCGTAAAATGAAACTGGAGGTCATGGTCTTTGAGAAAGTGCGTTTAACCATTTTGCTTGGTTGTGTGGTCTAAGGGCTTGATATAAAGTATTTCTATGGCTGTACGGAGAGCTGAAATTTGAGGATATCGAAAGTGTTATCGATTACGTTACGTGCAAGAGAGCACATAACATTTTTTTCGAAACGGTAAAATAAAATTGAACAGCAATAATATCGAAATGAAACGAAATCGATTAAAAGTTGTAATTATTATAATTGTCAGATTTTAATTTAAATTAATCCAAATTAATGCAAATTCAATTTAATTTAAATTAATGCAAATTTAATTTAATGCAAATTTAATTTAATGCAAATTTAATTTAATTTAAATTAATCTAAATTCAATTCATCCAAATAAAGGCAATTTCAATTTAAGTTATGAATGATAATGCAATTTAAATAACTCCAATCTAATTATTAATAATGATGCAATTAAACTTAATAACGATGATTTAATTTAATTTTAAAAAGTGGTGTGCTATAATCGATGATGGAAACAACCAATATTTGAAGTGAAGCTTTAAAGCTCTAGAAAACTTTTAATTAAAACTCGCAAAAATGAAGCTTCTTATAACTCGATTATAAGTTTTAAAACTTCGTAAAATTTACAAAAAGGTGATAAGACTTTCAAGAGTTTATGAAATGTTTGAAATAAGAAATAATTAATAATAAAAATTAAATTCTTTTATAACACAAAAAATTACTCTTATATCAACTGAAGCACACTTTTAATTATCCGCACTTCGATGAAAAAAGTTTACTCAATCTTTAAAAAAAAATCTCAATAAAATACGCTCTTACAAAATTTTTGTTTGAATTCAATTATAATAGAATGCTCAATTTTATTTTTAAAAATAAATAATTTAATGATCAAAAATGTCTTCAAGCAGTATGACTTTACTTCTCGTCAAAAAATTTACCACAAACGTACAGAGGTCGTACGGAAAATTTAGTGGAATTTTTTTCGAGGCGTTAAATTCCGCTGTGAATGGAATTTTTTAGAGTAACATTAGTTTGAATAAAAAATTTCCATTTACGATAAATAAAATAAGGGAATCCCCTTAATAACGGTAGATAAAATAACTTTCTGTCGATAATTTTCGACTTACCCTTACAAAATAGGTTAATCTGATGATTCGAAGCTTACCCTCCAGTAGTAAAGAAGAAATCTGTACATTTGTCCGGATCAAAAGACGATAAAGTAACTTTCGGTCGATAAGTTTAATAATAGGTAAATCAGTGATTCGAAATTTACCCTCTCGTAGTAAAGAAGATATCTGCTTGTACATTTTACCGTATCAATTGAAGATAAAGAAACTTCCAGTCGATAAATTGTGGCTTATCCGTAAAACAAATGGTATTCAATAAAATCAAAGTAAAATAATATGAATTCAAAAAGCAGAAATTTAATTTTAAACTTGAATAACCAAAGTAGAATAATAGCAAAATAGAATAATAATAGAAAAGCAGAAATTTAATTTTAATCTTGAACAACCAAAGTAGAATAATATAAATTCGAAAGCAGAAATTTAATTTCAATCTTGAATTAATGTTTCAAAAGTTTATAATTTATTATATCACTTTATGATATAATACAATAATTTTTTTACGATACCAGGGTAAAGTGAAGAACCAGTTTTAATATACCAAAAATTTATTTACATAAAAACATGAATATAATACCTATAAGTTTTCAACTGCTGCGAATTGTTATTTTCGGTTTTGAAAATAATAGTATTGTCACAATTCTATATAAATCGATTGCATTTGACACAATCGACCCGACTTGGAACGATGTACGAAGTTAACTATAATAATAATTAATCTTTAAAATATATCGTTACAAGAGATTTGAAAGTAAAACTCCCACGAGATCGGTTTATTATCAATATTATCACGCACAGAAATTGCGACAAATCTACGAATTGTGACGAATAAAAACTTTATCTCGGATAAATTTAATCTGCATAAATATTATGTTTATATTAATCGCAATAGATCATAATTATATTTGCATAAAATCATTCATTACAATATTTACATAATCGTACATTCAGCTGAAACGAAAAATATAAATTTAAATTATTGTTTCAATAATTCAATTATAAAGATGGTAATAATAAAAAATATTTAAATTTTACATGCGTTTTCCTCTATACTATTTGCCAATTGCACTAAGACTCTCTTGTATATTATTTACTCAATTATTTATTTAAAGAGGCCTATTTTGTCAATTTCTAATTTTTTATCTCGCATTCTAAACGCATTATTAAAATCTTTGCATTATTGTAAAAGCGAACAAAAGATTACTCGCAATTCAATATAAAGAAAAGGTAATTCAATCGCAGCATAAACGATATATGTCGCCAATTTCCGTTTTTAAATTATCAAAAAATGGCAGCGATATCTCATACCTATATGTCTAATTTATAACTGCCTAGAACACCCAAAGTGTATAACATTAATGATTCTAACGTATACAAGTATAAAAGTTTTTCAACACGCTAAACACGTGTCAACACATTTTTTTCAGGTATAAATTCTACATGTGGATGGTTCCCATAAAAATTCGTATTGATCATGAGGACTCCCATTGCTTTGATACTATTCATTTCAATTTTTGATGAATATTGAATAAACGACAGCTTTTAACACTGCACTCGTTAAATTAAAATCTACAGAAAGCGGCAGTCTCGAAATATTTCCTTCTCGTTACCACGTCGTAAATAATTATCATAGATCTACACATTTCGCTCTATCAGAGGAAAGAAAATTGGAAAAAAATGCAAAGCAACATTGACTACGCTTTCGATATCCCACATTTCGCATTAACCGAAAAATACAGTCAGAATCCCTTTCATCGTTTCTAAATTTTGACTTTATGGCACATCAAAAATAGTTTCGCCTACTTTCTTTCTTTCTCGTAGAAAATATACACTCCTTTCGTTGACCATTTTAAATTTTTTTTACACATTTTTAGCATATAAATAAACCTCTAGCTGATTGATTCAAGATATCCAACCACGGCACAAAACTCTTTTGATGTGCGTCAATATTTGTCCCAACTGACCGGTGAACATCTTCGAACAATAAGCTTCAACAAATATTCTTATATATTCCTATATGGAATTATTTTTGCGCACATAGGTACTCAAGCATGTACTCCTTTTCGTTAATCTTATAATTGATTATATTCGAGATATTATCGTTAAGAAAAAAAGAAATGGCATAAACGAGATCTCAGTTATACGTCAAACCTATGCCCTGACGCACAGGAGATATTATAAAAAGTGAGTGATACAAACTTATACACTTAATCTTGATGAGTAATATCAACGTAGACAGGCTGTATTATAAATGTGCGCCTTGCTTATATACATTATATATGCTACACTTTTCATTGCAAGTCAATTGTGTAAAAATGTCTATGTAAAGCACCTTGATTACAAAAACTCCCCTTCAGTTTCGTACGTTGAAAAATTCTCGAAATTCAATTCAAAACACTTTTATGGTGCATTCACATTTCATTCAACACTTAGTCTTATTAGTTATTCCGAATTCTTTCAATTATTCAGAATTCTTTCGATTTTTCAGAATATTTTCAAAAATTACAAAGTCTTTCAATTCAGAATTTTTTCAATTATTGAGCATTTTTTTAATTATTTGAAAGTCTTTTAATTCAGAATTATGTAATTATTGGGAATTCTTTCAATTATTTGAAAGTCTTTCAATTCAAAATTCTATCAATTATTGAGAATTCTTTCAATTATTTGAAAGTCTTTCAACGATTCAAAAGTCATTCAATTCATAATTCTTTCAATTATTGAGAATTCTATCAATAATTCAAGTCTTTAAATAGTTCGAAAGTTTTTCAATTTAGAACTCTTTATTAGTCAAAAGGATTTCAATTGAGAATTATGACAATTTTTCAGAATTCTTTTAATAATTCGAAAGACTTTCAATTCAGAGCTCTATCAATTCAGAATTCATGCAATTATCGAGAATTCCTTCAATTATTCGAAAGTCATTCAATAAAAAATTCGGTCAATTAATCAGAATTCTATCAATAATTCGAAAGTCTTTCAATTATTCAGAATTCTTTCAATTATTCCAAAGCCTTTCAATTCAAACTTTTGCCAATCATTTAGAATTCATTCAATAATTGTTAAGTCCTTCAATTCAGAATTGTTTCAATTCAAAATTCTTTCAGTTCAGAATTCTGTTGATTATTTAGAAATATTTTAACGATTCAAAAGTCTTTCAATTCAAAAGTCTTTCAATTCAAAATTCTTTCAATTTAAAATTCTTTCAATTATTTAGAATTCTTGCACTAATTCGGAAGTCTTTCAATTTAGAATTCTGTCAATTATTGAGAATTCTTTCAATTATTCGAAAGCCTTTCAAATCAAAATTCTGTCAATTATTTATCATTCTTTTGATCGTTTAAAAGATTTTCGATGAGTTAGAATTCTTTCAATTATTCAGAATTATTTTATTTACTCAGAATTCTTTAAATTGTTCAAAATTCTTTAAATTGTCCGAGATTCTTTCAATTATTTAGAATTCTCTTAATTAATCAGAATTCTTTAAGTTATTCAATTCTTTTAGTTATTCAGTATTCATTTATTTATTCAAAACTTGGTCTAGTATTCTAGACTACACGAAGAAAAATTGCAAGTAAATTCTATACTTAACACTTGGATAAACTGTATCAAAAAATTTGAATCGAACTACTCGGATAAAAAATTCTAAAATCGTTTCTATCTAGTCTCATTAAATTCATTCGATGTGCGCGAAAAATAAATTCTCTGATAGGCAGAATTTATTATAAAATTTGAACGGGACGAGCATGCGCGATCGAAGACCAATAGGATTTCGAGCACACCTAACCTTAAAATCTCATTTACAGTTTTCTTCACAAAAGAAAATTAAATACAGTAATTATTTAGTGCAGCAGATTTATATCTGTCAAATAGTATTTGACTTTTTTGAAAACAAATCGTAATTATTAAAGTCTATGTACCATTTTTCTGCACACGAAACACAAAGTTTCATTGATAAAAAGAAACGTGCAAAGAAAAGAAACATGTAAAGAAAAGAAACGTGTAAAGAAAAAAACGTACAAAGGAAAAATGTACAACAAAACAAACGTGTAAAGAAAAAACGTGTAAAGAAAAAAACGTGTAAAAAAACGTTCAAAGAAAAAAACTTATAAAGAAAAGAAACGTTCATCACATTTTTCCAATCGTTGATTTTAAGAATACGGATCGAATATTAGGTAGATTTGCGCATAATCTTTTTCCGATAGACATAAAGATTTTTTCGCACTTGCAATTTTTCATCGTGTAAGTAAAAGCTTGTCTAAATGTGAAAATTGGTCGTACAAATTTCCGTCTAAATGTTTCGATGATATAAAGATTTTTGTGTAAAGACTTGATACAAATATTTAGTATAAAAATCGTTAAGCGAATGCACCATTACATGCTACCAGTCACGCTTGATTAAATAATTATACAAATTCGATACAAATGTGCGTCTTTTTGTGCTCAGTTTGTACGCGGAGTGCACTCTTTTGTTTTTAGAGGGGCAGAAGGATTCGACAACGGAGAGTCAAGCTGACTTAAAGATTATATATCACATCCTCAGTATCTCGAACGGCAGTGTTTCATACTATCCGACTTTTTAAAGTCGCTTTCTTGGCGACATTTTATCGTATCTATTGCCTAAAATTTGCTATCTCCGTCAATTTCCCTGTATCTCAATTCTTATCCAATTTCCGAGGCGTATAAATCGATTCGCTCGACTATCAAAATTACATAAAAATCGTTTTCTTTGCCTTGACTAAAGCTTAAGCTACAATCGCGCGATAAATTCGCACAAGATTCTCGAAAAAAGACTCAGTGCTTCCACCAGCTACAAATGCAGCAAAACCATCTCCTCTCAGGATGGGGCTGAGTTATCTGCTATTGTCAGTGCATCGCTCTCGTCGTCAGTTGCGTGGTTTCGGCTCTCTTGGGCGGCGGCGGAGGAGGCCTCCTTTTTCCAGCAATCGCATTAGCAATGTTAATACTTTTGTTCTCGTCAGCGAATCTGATGGTTGGTTGACGAGCTGGACTCGAAGCGTACTCCACTGGAGCATTTGGGTCCGTGTTGTACACGTTTTCGTAAAGATTGTCAACCCCATAGTGCTCTTGGACCCAATTGGAGACGTTTGTCTCCCGGTAATCAGCGACAGCCGGTGGAGGGTCCCGGAAACCTAGAACCTCGTGTGGTGTCGTTGTCGAGTCCAATTTACACTTTTGCGCAACTTGCCATTTTTTTCTCATCACTCTTTGCAGATCTTTCAAAAAATCGCCGGGCGGGGCTTGGTCGGAGGCAGCTAGCTTTTTCGGAGAAGTCAACCTCGTGCTGTCGGATCTCCTCGGGGGCATGGGTTTCCTTTGGGGCAGGGCTGGACTTCCGGGTTCCTGCTGGGGTGGTAGGTTGAAGGTGATCTTCTTGACGGATCCGGTTTTTGGTTTTGGAGACATCGGGGGTTCTTGGATGGTGACCCTGCGTTGAGATTGGGGACTTGAGGATGCTTTCAGTTCGGCGAGATAAGGTGGTGTTGCGTAGTGACTCGTTCCTTGCTTGAGAGCACTTCGCCTGACGGTGTCCATGTTCGGGTTGGGCCTTATTGATTGATTTTGATGAACGATTGATTGAGCAGCGTAGATTAGTTCATTTTTGGAGTTCTGCCTCGATAGTTGTTGATTGATGTGATTGACGATGCCGTAAGCGGGTGGTGGCACGAAAGGGGGAGGGGATCCGAAACTCGGGGAACTTGGGATGTAGGTTGGTGTGCTACAGTTGGAGTCGTGGGGGGAGGAGTTTCCTATACTGTGACCTGGGTTGTAGATTTGATTGTTCTGCGTAGGAGAGACACAGTTTTGATTCATCATGTTTGTACTTAAGTAAATTTGATTCACAGGCCTTGTAGGTACGTGAGTTGGTGTACTGTTCGGGGAGAGGGAATTCGTGGGGGTGGATTGTTTGGGTTTGGCACGACGAATGGTTCCGGTTTCACCGACGAGGGGACTGGGTGGAGGGGGTAGCGAGGCTAGACTGAGAGATGAACCACTTAGGTCCGGTGAATTGCAGGATGGTAGTTCTCCAGGAGCTGGAGGAGGTGGCAGAGAATCGAGAGACAGGTTCGATCTGAACATCTCCGGAGGTGGAGGAGGTAGAGGTTCGCTGTCGGATTCAACTTCTTCCGCGACTCTCGATGGTGATGGAGGTGGTGGTAGAGAAGTGATGGAGTCCATCTGAAATTGAAAACATTCTGGATTAACTTTCTGTGTTTTATTATTTCACAGTGCATGTGAGTGCACTGTGTTAAAACGTGGTTTCGTTGTTCTCCCGTTGAATTTTGACTTTATCTTGGTGTCTTAAATTTTTATATTGAACTCTTATATTGAGTGTATATTGACTTTTATATTGAGTGTATATTGACTTTTATATTGAGTGTATATTGACTTTTATATTGAGTGTTCAGGATTTTTTCCTGTGCGTGCCAGTAATTGATTTTTTGGGGTGATTGATTCTTTTGATTTTTTGTTGATTTTATATTTCCCTAACCTAGAATTAAATTGTCTTTCCTGAAGGTTGATGACTATGATAAGTTGTATCGTGGTTGTGGATATAGCAAGAGAC
The DNA here is from genome assembly GCA_011057455.1 of Ganaspis sp. Gsp50. Taxonomy (NCBI): domain Eukaryota; kingdom Metazoa; phylum Arthropoda; class Insecta; order Hymenoptera; family Figitidae; genus Ganaspis; species Ganaspis sp. Gsp50. The sequence continues at coordinate 22,439 of WNHD01000363.1, forward strand.
ATCTCAGGCTGTGATAAGTGTAATGTACCTTATCATCCTTTTGAAAACAAAAAGGAATTGTTGCAATGATTCTAGATCTAGCTCTAAATATGTTTCACCCAGTGCCTTTGAAAGTTAAAAGCATGTGGTGTATTTTTCGTGGAAGAAAATGAATATCAAAAGAACTTACCATGCAGGGTTGGATTGGACTAGTAGGTGACTTCAATTCCTGGCTTTCGGTCCTGATGTAGTTGAGAGGACTCGGTTGTTCCCTAACTGGAGTTCCTGGTGGAACGGGACTGACTGGAGTGACGTTTCCAGATCTGTAGTGCCTCTTGAGAGTGCCGGAGCCATCAGAGTCGGTTCCACTTCTTCTGCGACTGTGTCTCCTGGTGAGAGTTCCTGACCCGGAACTGGTTGGACTGGGACAAGCATCAGGCTCGTCTCTAACAGTTTCTCCAACCTCTTTGAGTTGTCTGGTGATAGAAGTTAAAGGCAGCTTTGGGTTCATGGATGGTTTCCTTTTGATGGTCCCCGTTGGGAATTCGCCGCATTCAAAAGCTACTTCACAGCTACTAGGTGCACCGTCTGACAAGCATCCACTGGAACTTGAACTACTGGCTCTGCTCAGTCTTCCGTCACTTGTGTAACTCTGTCTCTGGTTTTCATAAGACCTATTCGTTTCACCGTTATGCCTCACAGTCTCCGTAAACTGCCTGGCATTGTCATTCGTCGTATTGTACTGAGTCTGATTGGGAGGAATTGCAATAGAACTTACTGAACACGATCTCGCGTGCGCTAAAAGATCCAAATCTTCCTGTGCCAGTTCGTCCACCAAGGTCCTATAATTTTCCATTAATTGCCTTCCGTATTTGGCCAATCTGATACCGACCATCCATCTCTCGAGAGAGGCGTTATCTTCCGCGCAGAGAAACTTGATGTACTTGGTTGATTTTGCTTGCTGGAGTCTGGGATGCTTGACGGCAAAACAAAAGTCCGTAGGTGCTTTGTATTTCTTTCTCCAGCCCACTCCGTAGTAAACTTGATTCACGTCAAATGTCGCTAGACAAACTAAGTCCCTGGCTGTTCGTGCCTTTTCCTTGGGCCAATAGTAGAGTCCAGAAGCTCGTAAAATAAAATGATATCTCTTCCAACCTTTTTTACTATCGGACTTCAAGTAAAGAGGTCCTTCTACCTCTGGTACTCCCACATTATTACTAGAGAAGAATTCTTCCAGAAGAATATTCCTAGAATGGTCATCGTATTCTCCACTATTTCTGTCCGATGGTCCAAGGAGGAATCTCTCCGGCGAGAGGAAAAGGTGAGTCTTGTCAGGCCTCTCGACAAACAACAATTTATTCTTCGAATCTCTTGTCCACAAGAGCAAATTTTCCACCAGCAATTCATGGTCCTCGTAAACTCTCTCTGCAAATTAATGTTCAGTCAGTATTACAAATAATCATCTTCATTCTAATTTCATTCATTTTAATTCTTAAACTTTACTCCATTTATGTTCGTTTTTATAAAAACCAAAATCAACCCATTTTCGAACACGAGTTGTGCGGTACCATTCAAAGATTTCAATCTTTGACACCAGATAAATCATCCCTATAAAAGTTTTTGGAAAAGAAAAACACATACCCATAAAGAGATCTGGCAAATGTTCAACTACAGCCCACTTTGGATCCATTGGAACGTGATTCTTGTCAGCAAGCAGTCTGCAAACATGTGCAACGCTCATTCCCTCGTCTACGAGTAAACTTTTTCCACTTCCATCTAGGGTGAACGCCTTAATGAAAAGCTTCTGTACGCTTGCTTCTCGCATCTTTTCTAACGCTAGGCGAATTTTCTCCGCTTTTGCTCGACCCGCGGCATCTGTAAAATGTCAAGAGTTATTTACTCTCGTTAAAAATCAACGCAGCCATGAAAGAAGGCGCCTCGGTTTCTATTTGATTCAAAAGATAGTTGCATATTTAGCTTCTTATTTGTAAAACTGTTGCTAATTGGCAAATGAGTACTCACCAACATGTGGGTGTGATTGTTGTTGAGGGGCTGTGTGCATGGCGGTCTGAGGTGGCTTGTGTCCTGAGCCACTACTACTCGCTGAACTTTCGCTTGACAGCATCGAGACTGTGTCCGAAAAGGCGCTGTCATTGTCAGGGCTATCTGTGCGCATCCCTGCAAATTATTACAATTAAGCAACTGGAAACACTGGCGTAAAGTTCAACATAATTTTTAAAAATTTATAAATAATGTTAATAATTTATAAATCATTTATAATTTTCATATGCAATAAAAGATAAAGTAATTTGTGTTGCTTTTATTATTTAATTTATTATGTTTTATTAGGTTTTATTAGGTTTTAAAACCAACGCTTCCTGTATGAGAAAGCAATGAAATTAAAAGTGGTTTAAAACAAATATTGAGCCGCCGCGTGCAACAACCACCTTTGTCCATAAAATAGCAAATATATGTTTTAATGTATAAAAGTCGTTTTTGTACGAATCAAGAAAAATGTCTTTTATTTTTCTTGGCAGAAAGGTAAAATTTGCATTTATTGGTTTAAAAGATTACAATTCTGGAGCAGATGGAAAATAAATATAAACTCGAGGTAACTAACCGCCTTCATTTTTTCCAATCTCCGTATTTTCTCCGGAATTGATCCTCGTACTACCCGGGCGTCCTTGTCTTTGAGAGTCGGACACGGGCGTTGCAGCAATATCCCCATCGCATCGTCTCTCCAACGCGCAAAGTTCTCCAAGGATTGCGTCGAGATCGACATCTTGTGAGTCTGTAACAAAAACAGGAAAAAATGGTTAAACATTTGATTTTGGTTTTTTTATACTTTGACGAAATGTGAAAACAATTTAATAAGTAATTATAATTCTAATTTATAATTTTATAAGGTAATTATAATTTTATAAGGTAATTATAATTTTATATGGTAATTATAATTTTATAAGGTAATTATAATTTTATAAGTTAAAAAAAATATTAAAAACGCACTAATTTTTTCACTACGGTGCGTAAAATATGCAATCATGTGCTTTAAATTGAAATAAAATGTCCACTGCGGGAAGTAACGAAAAAAAATAGTAACGAGTTTGAAAAAACTCCAACCTAATGAAAGAGCATCGATAATTTTCATAGTTAGCGCAATGACTATGGTTCTGTGTTAAGAAAACATTGTGAGAGAACTGGGAGGAGTTGATAATGATAATTAATGAAATTAGCGTGAATTCTAGAAGTTAATGACCACCTACGCAGTTTGCGGAAATGAGTAACAATTTCGCTTCCACCTTAAAATAACTTCCATATACACAACTAGCGTGTGAAATTGTTATCTCGAGTTAAAAAATACAGAAATTAGAATTTTTTGATTTTAAACTCTTTTTCATTTCACGTAATAATAAGTGATTCGTTTCTTTAACGTTGAATTTAAGGTGATCAGTTGGAGCAAATTGTATAGGTTAAATATAACTAACCGAAGTTTTAACTAACATTTAAACCAAACGGAAGTTTTGACTAAAATTTAAACCAAACGGAAATTTTGACTAACATTTAAACCAAACGGAAATTTCGGCTAACATTTAAACCAAACGGAAATTTTGGCTAACATTTAAACCAAACGGAAATTTTGGCTAACATTTAAACCAAACGAAAGTTTAAAATTTGTCATGGTTCCATGGCAAATTGAATAAATTCAACAACTTTATTCAATTTATTATTTTTATAATTAATTTAGAAATGTATTATAATTAATTGTGAACGACAATTATTTCTTGGGTACTGGTTCTGATTAGAGTAGTGTAATTTTATGGTAAGAAACATCTGCTGCTAAGAATCTAAGAGTGCTACCAATGAACCAATAAATCTACTTTAGACGCTTGACATGACCTGTAAAATAAATTTGTGATTCGACGAGCGAAGGCGTAACATTCCTACAAGTTCGACGTTGAGGACGAGAGAGACTTGTAATATGTGTGGGCATTCAGCTGCGTGCATTTACGCCCGAAAGACGATATATTATGCACATATTCAAATGCAAATTTATGCATATATAAAGAGTGCACCTATTTAGAAATATCTCTTATTTTTAAGATCGTTTTATATTCCCGTTTAATGAGTCCGAGAAACAAGATGTAAAAGTGATATTAAAGCACTTCAATGTCCATGTTGAAAAACATTATGAAAAACAAGTATGGAAGAAAAGGTTTCAAGAAATTCTTCAGTCGTAAAATTTTTCGGCAAAAAGTTTTTAATTTTTCCCTATGTATTTTATTTATCTACATATTTTATTTATATACAATTTCTTTATTCTACACAGTTTTAATCATACATGTTTTATTTATCTACACAACTTCAATTTACATTTTTTATTTATCTACACAAATTTAATCTACATGTTTTATTTATCTACATAATTTTAATCTACGTAATACAGCAATGACTCGAGTCTTAAAATTCGGAAGTAACAGAAATATTAAAGACAAAAATTATTTGAATAAGAGTCTAATTTGAAAGAGACTAATAATGACGTAAGGACTGAAAACATAAATTTCCATTTAGTGAAGTTCATCAATTAAGTTCAGTAAGTTTATGTTCACTTAAGAAAACATAACTGTTAAGTGAAAATATTAGGAACGACCGAACAACAAAGCTCCATTTTCCGTCTAGAAAATCACATTGATGACGAGCTGTGAAAGGAATGCAAGATAACATCAGAGAACTGTCCTACACTGCATATAGAGCGATGTCACTGTCTGAAAAAAACTACAATTATCAAGCCACTGCAAAGAAATATAAGATTATCCGAGAACGTCACAATTTTTAAAGACTTGAACAAACAGAGAAATCGAAACATTTCTACTCACTTTCATAAACCATAAAATTTACATTATAATTAAATAACGTTTCAACACAAAACGTATTTTCCTCTTTTCTGAAAAACTCTATAGAATTATCTCTTTCGTTTAACTTTTACCTTTGTAATATCTTCCGTTTCACTTTTAAAGGAAACGAAAAAGACTTAATACTGCCGTAAACAAGAAATATTCTAACGACGAAAAGTTTATAAAGTTCATTGGACCGTGGAGTTATTTCTTTTCTATTAATTCGAGCACGAAAAATTACTCAAATGGAATGTATTTTGAGTCATCAAATACACTTTGAAGAAATAAAGTGGCGCATATCATTAACTTCTATTCTTACTTCTCGAAACACCTGTTCATTATAATCATTTTCTTGTCCTTTGCGTGATCATTTCTGGTTCACGTGACCATCATTAATTCATCAATTTCGCAGTTTTTTTTAAATCTTTGATATTAATTAGTACGTTTAAATCTTCGATACATTACGACATGAATTACTAATTGCTATCTTTAAAATGATACTAATTATTATATCTGAAAAATTTTTGATACAAATTAATAATTGTGATCCAAATTATTATCTGCAACAGAAATTATTATCTGCGACAGAAATTATTATATCTACGATAGAAATGAATATCTGCATAATCATTGATACTGCGATCAATTTCTGTAAAATCTTTGATAGTGTATCTGTAAAATCTTTGATAGTGTATTTGTAAAAACTTTGATAGCGTATCTATAAAATCTTTAATAGCGTATCTGTAAAATCTTTGATAGTGTATCTGTAAAATGTTTGATACTGATCAGCATCAGTAAAATCTTAGTTACTAATTAGTATCAAAGATTTTACAGAATTGTGTGAATTATGTACTTTGCGAGTGCAGTGGGCTCAAATGAATTATGGACACAGTAAATGTCAAAAATGTTGCGATTTTATTCAATAAACTTTAAGCATCCCACGCTTTCAGTAACGATAGGTTTACCAGTTATCACATTTTTGTGAAGATCAGTGCAGACTTGACTTTCTAATGCACTTGGGGCAGAGTAATATAACGTATATAACGGACTTGAAGCCTAGTGAAAACTAAAGATGTAAAACACTGCAAGAAAACACGACTCAAATTTGCGCTTTCTCTCTCTTTATTAACTTCACAAGACATGTTTCAATAATTACAAACAGATTAAACTCCATTTCAAGTTTTTATCACTCATTATTTGTACTTATCAAATAATATTATCTCTCAACCCGAGCAAGGAAATTTAATCAAGATTATTTTAATTTCTACTTTTATTCTCCTATTAAACAATTCTGTGTTTGTGCCTGCATGTATCTTTGGTATGTATTCTATGTATGAATTCTACATACGTATTCTGTATATGTATTCTATATGTACATATATGAACTCTATATATGTTCTATATGTGTTCTATATGTGTTCTTTATATGTATTCTATATGTGCATTCTATATGTAAGCTTTTCTTTTAGTAAACTATTCCATATATGTATCATTAAACAATCCCGCGTGTCCTGGACATTAAATTTAAATGTCACAATGTCTCTGGATTACAACTTCCCTTCAAATTTTTTACAAAGCCGCGAAACCGGTTTCACAACTAAAAATCCCTAAAAATGAAACCAGTAATAGTATAGCAGAGCATTAATAACAATTTTCAATGTTAAGAAACCGTTAAGTTAAACTTGTCGGAACAATAAGTTATCTTTTTGAAAAATACTGTTTTCTAAACATTGTAAAATGTAAATAGAGTGAAGGTAAATACATTAGAAGTGAATACAGTAAAAGTAAAAACAGTAAAAGAAAATATAGAAAAAGTAATATAATAAATAAAAAGTAATATAATAAATAAAAAGTAATATAATAAATAAAAAGTAATATAATAAGTAAATAAGTAAATAAGTAAAAAGTAATATAATAAGTAAATAAGTAAAAAGTAATATAATAAATAAATAAGTAAAAAGTAATATAACAATAGTAAATACACCAAAAGAAAATGCACTCTGAAGTTAATCACAATTATAATGAATTAATCATAATTTTCCAAAGACACAGTATACATAATCTACACACAAAAATGATACAATAAACACATCTAATGGCAAAATTGCAGAGATGATTGAAAAAAGTACATGACTTGATTGTATAGAGAGAATCAAAAAATGAAATGGTGACATGAAGGCAATGAAAGGAAATAAGAGATTTGTATTCTCCTAACGTGCCCAAAGCGACATCAACTCCTGACTGACGGCCATGTCGAATGACTCTTCTCTGGCTCGTGATTACCACGCCAAAAGGTGCTTTTCAGGTGGAAGTCATGTGTCGAAGAAAGGTAGAAAATGAGATGACGAAGCAAAATAACAAAAATAGTCTTTCATCCTGTATTCACTGAAAGAGATCTCGAATTTTACCGCAATCCCCAATCAAAACACGTCCTTTTTTGTCGTCGAATCTATTCGTTTCAAGACTTTGTTCAATTCCGAAGAATATCATAATTTTCAAGACTGTCCCCAAAATGTTGATTTTCCGTTCAAGAACGTTTTAACTCTTTATAGAGTTCAAACGCCTTTTAAAATTATTTAAAACTTTTTAAAACTTTTTAAAACTTTTTAAAACTTTTGAAACTTTTGAAACTTTTTACAACTTTTTGAAACTTTTTGAAACTTTTTAAAACTCTATATAGAGTTAAAAAAGATTACGTGCTCTTTTTTGTCTAGAGCATTTTTTCTGTTAACAGACGCATATATGTAGAATGATTCAGACTTATCTTCCAATATTGGATAACAGTATCGGTAAAAGTTAATTGGCTTTAAATGACTACAATTAAATCTATTATGAAAAAATGAACGGTCGAGGTGTAGTTACTGAACTACTTTCATTAATTGAAATCTAAATCGGGAAAATCGTTGTAAATTACCAACAAATAAGATTCTCTGATTACAATAACTTTTAACAAATTGAAAAAAGCCGAAGAAGCAGAAGTAAAAAAATTAATGAAACCATGACGCAAGTGAAACTACGATAATGAAACAATCAGTAGAACTATTAAGGATAATGAAAGTGATACAACTAATGAACAAAAACAATGTAGCCTTCTTATCATCACGTAAATTAAGACATTCCCAAACTTTTTTCTTATTAGTGCGCACATAGAATCGGTGACATATCAAAGAAATAGACAATTCCTGATTTCGGTAATCACTGATTGAAAATTTGCGTAACTTGTGAATTTGTAATACATATGTAAATTATTGATCTGCACATTAAAATAATCGAAGAAATGAATTCTACTATAATATTGTAAATTTGTATTTTGCAATTTGTAAATTTGTAATTTGTAATTTGTGAATTTGTAATTTGTAATTTGTGAATTACTAATTTGTAATTTATGAATTTCTAATTTGTGGATTACTAATTTGTAATTTATGAATTTCTGATTTGTAATTTGTGAATTTTCAAGAATGAAGTACCTTTGATTGAAAAGTAACCAAGAATGCTTTCATTGCTACCAAAGTTGCCGATCATCTTTGGACAAGAAGTCCAGTACGGCTTCTGACTCACAGCTGCATAACTCCTCGTGATTCACTTTGCAAATTTTTGCAATTAGTTTCCGAGAAGTTATTAAAAGGGAGAAACTAAGAGGCGATACATGATCGAATTCTCGCCTCAGAATATTAGAATTATCCGATCCACGACACATTCACTTTCACTACCTTGCATGCCGATGCACTTTTAAACAATGAGATCTCTCACTGGACATGTTCTAAAAACAGACACTGTTCTTCGTACTTTTTTCGAAAATTTCATATTCGACGAATCTTCTCTAGTTCCAAGGAATTCTACAGATCTGGACCAATTTTACTGCTCCGAAACGATTCTTCTGATTTGAATCAATTCCACTGTTTTGAAGGGATTAGATTCATTTTGGAATCAATTCCACTGTTTCGAAGCAATTATTTTGATTTTAGAATCAATTCCACTGGTTTGAAGCGGTTATTTTGTTTTTGGAATCAATTCCACTTTTCCGAAGCGGTTATTTTGATTTTGGAATCAATTCCACTTTTCCGAAGCAATTATTTTGATTTTGGAATCAATTCCACTGTTTTGAAGCGGTTATTTTGATTTTGGAATTAAATCCACTGTTTCGAATGAGTTATTTTGATTTTGGAATCAAGTCCTCTGTTTTGAAGCAATTATTTTGATTTGAATCAATTCCACTTTTTCGAAGCTATTCTTTTGATTTGAACCAATTCCACTAATATGGACCAATTTAACTGATCTGGACCAATTTTACTGATTTTTAACAATTTCACTTTTTCAAAATAATTTCACTGCTTTGGAAAAATTTCATTGATTGGAACCAATTTCACTGATTAGAACCAATTTCACTGATTGGAACCAATTTCACTGATTAGAACCAATTTCACTGATTGGAACCAATTTCACTGATTTGAACCAATTCTACTGATCTAAATCACTTCTACTCATCAAAATTAATTCTACTTATCAAAATTATTTCTATTGATTCGCACCAGTTCCACTGCTTGGAATAAAAATCATCTAAATATTTATTTATTCCAGAATAAACGGAATAAAATGTTTTAATCTTCTCAATTTGAATCTCTTTTATTCAGTTTTTATCCATGTTTCACTTTAATTTCTATTTAATATAATAAAGGAATTACACATGTAGCATTCCAACATTACATTTTTCACTTTAATCCACATATAAAAATGAATTCTCGTAAATTTGCATTTCACAAAATGTTACATTCCACAAAATTTTTCATTCCACAAAATTGTACATTCCTTCTTTACAAACAAAAATTGTTACAAAGCAACCGCAGTTGTAAACAAATGTTGTAATTCTCTGCCCAATTGTGTAAATTTCCATAAATTGAACACAAACTAGACGTTTATTTGATTGGTAATAAATTATTCCTGTTTATCGGCAATTTATTCGTAAATGTTAAAGATCACTTTTCTGAAGATGATCAAATGAAGCTGATGTTGAAATCGATTCGCGACATCGAATCCTGCGATTAGATAAGATTTGAACTGGCATGCAAAATATCGCGTTTGGATAATAATAAAAAGAAAAAACGACACGATCTGAAAGTGTCTGACGGATAAAGTATAATTTTAATTCAAGAACGAGGCGCGCTGCGCGTATGCCTGCGCTCGACTAAAGAGTAAAGTCTAGTAGACCTCATCGTGACCAGACAAACCTGAGGTGAGTGGTCATACTCCGTTGAGTTTTCCGTGCTTGCGCACAGGTTCTTCTCTTATCTACACTCAGGTGTGAAATGTTCCTAGAAATCATTTCCTCTCGTACAGTTTCACATCAAAGCTGCACAAAGCAACTATTTTTAAAAATTCAAGAAAACTGATTTTCATTGCAATTTAATTGCACTTTGAAAAGGATTTTTTATTAGGGAATGACAAAGTTGGAAATGGTTGCAACCATGAGCTAACAAAATTTTGAACCTTCTTTTTTTCTGTAATTGTTTTTATTTTCTTCATTTCTTTTGCCACTTGTTTCTTTTTCTCTTCTAACTCTTTCTTCTTGCTCTTCTTGTTCCTATTTTTGTTTTCTCTTCTTGATCGTTTTCTTTTCTTGTTCGTTTTCTCTTCTTGTTCCTTTTCTCGTTTTGTTCCTCTTCTGATTTCTCTTCCTCGTAAACTGAAAATAAAAGAAGCTAGGAGCTGAAAAAATCAGTCAATTTCTCGGAGAGAGTGGAATTATCGTGAGTAAATTGGAAGCTGGGAGTGAATACGTTTACAAGAGTGTCAAATGGTCGTGCATTTTAGAAAAAAACGCGTGTAAACCTTGTACAGTTAAGGCTCCCACTGCTCTGGCTGCGCACGTGACTTCTGTGAATGCAACTGTATAGCCTAAGTGACAGCTCGGATAGTCAGTGAAAATGGCTACGTGCAAAGCCACAATTCGTTATTTCTATTCCCTTAGTCTACTTTGGCGCGAACTCTGCAAATAGAGTCCTGATGCAGGCCATGATTTGTGGTTGATGAGGAAACTCGCAACAATCAAGTTAGACCGATTTCTTCAGCTATTCTTTCTACCTTTCAATAACAAGCCTCATTTTATGAAATAGGATACGAAACAACAGGCCATTTTTCTTCTATTGAAAGATATTCATTTTTTCATATATAAAATTGTTTACCATTCTTTTACCATTCTTTTACCATTCTT
>WNHD01000364.1:0-33509 GCA_011057455.1 Ganaspis sp. Gsp50
TATTATTATTATTATTATTATTATTATTATTATTATTATTATTATTATTATTATTATTATTATTATTATTATTATTTATGGTTGGAGTCAAAATTTTTGAAGCAGTCTTTGTAAAAAACCAAAATTTTAAAGCGCTCTTCATCAAAATCCAAAAAAAAATTTAAGTGAGACTTAAAGAGACTTTAGGTGAGATTTGAAAAGACCTTAGGTGAGACTTGAAGAACTTTAGGTAAGATTTAAAAGGATCTTTAAGTGAGACTTAAAAGGACTTTAGAAGAGATTTAAAATGAACTTAAGTGAGACTTAAAGGGACTTTAGGTAAGGTTCGAAAAGATCTTAGGTGAGACTTGAGGGACTTTAGGGTCTTTAGGTGATATTTAAAAGTACCTTAGGTGAGACTTAAGGGGAATTTAGGTGCGATTTAAAAGAACCATAGGCAAGACTTGCGGGGACTTTAGGTGACATTCAAAAGACCTTATGCCAGTCTTCAAGGGACCTTAGGTGAGACCTACAAGACCAAAAGCGAGTCTTACAAACCCCAGTTTGAAACAAATCTGCGTCTTAAGCTACACTCGACTACACCCTACTTAAAAACCCCCCACCCTACTAAAAAAGCACCTAAAAATCATGTTTTCAATTAAAAATTACCTTCTCACATATATAAAAGAAAAAGGGCATAAAAAAGTCGTTTACCCTTTAGACATGAAACGGCCATTCGCCTCGAAAAGCCTGCCCTCGACTCTCGTGACTAGAATCCCGACTTAACGGGACGACCTTGAGACGCTAGTAAAACCTTAAGATCAAGGTCGTCCTCAAGGGATCTCACCCTTAAGGGTTAGTAGTAGTCGGGCAGCTTTAAGAATGTTTTCTTGAAGCTCCTCTTTAAGGCCTTTTTATTTAGGCTGAGTATAATGATAATCGGGGGTGGAAAGGCCAGGGGTTGAAAGAAATAAAGAAGGTAAGAGTATACAAGAGTGGGGAGAGGGGAGGGGGGAAAAGAGGGTGGGAGGAAAGGTGGAAAGGGATGAAAATGTCTGAACGCCTTTGAAGAATCCACCCCTCCCCCTCCTGCCTCTTAGTCAGCGACCTTTATCGACTCCCACTCAGCCTACGCCCCCCCCACACACCCACCGCACCCCCAACCACCCTTAGAGAATCGCGGGGTAAAGAGTGTTTGATATCGATTAAAAAATGTCTGCCCTTCAAGACGGCCTAGGTCACGACCCGTCCGTCACACGTACACCCCCGCAAATTTCTTCCAATCAGCACCCTGGCAAAAAAATATCGTCCCCACCCTATGGAGTTTAATCCGAAAAAGTGAATTTTGCATTAATTGGAAATTAAGTTTTATTTAATTTTATTATTTTGTTATTTAATTAATTGGAATTGAGAGTCTTAATTATGCGAGTCTCCGAAGAGACTTAAGCGAGACTTGAGCAACACTCAGGTGAAACTGAAAGGAGCTTCAAAAGAGACTTAAGCGAGACTTGGGATAAACTTAAATATTTCAGTCTGTTTTTTAACGAGATAAGTTCAAAAAGAATTGATTGCGACTTAAGCGAGCCTTCAAGAAGAATTGAATGCAATTTAAGCGAGTCTTCAAGAAGAATTAAATACGATTTAAGCGAGTATTAAACAATAATTGAATGCGACTTAAACGAGTCTTAAACTACAATTGAATGCAATTTAAGCGAGTTTTTAAACATACTTAAGTGGATCATAAAAGAGGCCTAAGCAAGATTTGAACAACACTCAAGAGACTAAAAGAGTCTTCAAAGAGACTTAAGCGAGACTTAAAATAAATCTAAACTTGTTTTCAACGAGATGAAAATGAGTCTCTAATAAAAATTGAATGCGACTTAGGTGAGCTTCTAGCAAGACTTTTGAATACAACTTCAGCGAGTCTTAAAATAGACTTAGGCGAGACTTAAACATCACTCAAGAGAGGCTTGAACAACATTTAAGCGAGACTTGAACAACATTCGAAGGAGACTAAAAGAGCCTTAAAAGAGACTTAAGCGAGTCTTGAAGAACCTAAATATTGATATCTGTTTTTAACGAGATAAAAACGAGTCTCAAAAGACTTTTAAATTCGCCTTACTTGCATAAGTCTTAAACGAGACTTACAGAAGACGTAGGCGAGTCTTCATTTAAATGAAACTTGAACGAATATTAAACAAGTCTTGAATTATTTTTTTTGTAAAAGCCCTTAAGCGAGACCTAATTAACACTCAAGCGAAATTCAAACAACACTTAAGCGAGACACGAGATCTAAAAGAGACTTAACAAATCATGCACCTGAGATGTATTCGATATTTTTAAAAATTCAATTTTCAGTTTCCGACGATTTGCACAAGAAAAACAGCAGACTGTAAATTTAAATAAATAATATCCTCTATTTTATAAAATCCAGTAAAATATAATCCGCAGTTTATTTTCTGAATTGTTTTTCTGACGCTTTCTAAAGAGAAAAATTTCTATAAAGCGGAAAGTGGAGCAGGATGTCGAGCCAATGTTTGCCTTATATTTTTCGAATACTTGCTTGGCTTTAAATGAAGGCGCTTATTCCTCGCCCTTCGCGACCACCCGAGGGGTTAAAATTCAAGCCGATAGAGTCAGAGAAAAGGGCCATTTTCTTCATTTTTTTTTGTTTGCATAAAAAAAAGACAAAATAATTTTTAAATTTATTCGTTTAACTTTTTTCATTTGCATTAAAAGACTTTTTTCTGCAAATTGTATTTTTCAATAATTTTCTAATATTAACGGTAAATTAATTAAAGTGACAAATTTCCATTATTTTTATTAGTTTAAAATTGGCGAAAATACGAGTGAATTTTTCTTGTGTGTTTTTGCTGAGATATGAGAGTGCCGACGGAACGGAGAGCGGAATCGCGAGCTGGTCGCGAAAAGTGGTAAAAACGTCGCACTAGAGAACCAGGTGGAAAACCTTTCTAGAAACGTCCAAATATTGTTTTTCCATTCTTTCGCGGGTCGCGCTACCAACGAGAAGAGGCATTGGTTCTATTTTCTGAAAAAATACCAGAGTCGACCCGCGGGGGTTGCTCTCGATGGTAATTTTTTTTATCCCCAACCTTGTCGGGTATAATTTTCAAAGAAAAATACCAGCATCCCAACACAAGGATGAAAGAAAAAAGAGAGAGAGAGAAAAAGGGACAAAAGAGAGAAAATAAGTTAGAAAGAGAAAGAGAAAGAGAAAAAGGGCAAAAAGAAAGAAAAAGAAAAAAAGAGGAAAGAAAAAGATAAAGAAAGTGGCAAAAAAGGGAAAGAAAAAAGGGATAAAGAGAGAGAGAGAGAGAGAGGGGGCAAAAAAGAGAAAAGGAAAGAAAGAGGCAAAGAAAGAGATAAAAAAGAGAAAGAAAGAAAACAAAGGAAGGAAGAGAGAGAGAGAGAGAAAAAAAAGACGAAGAAAGAAACAAGAAAGAGAAAGAAAGAGAAAGATCCAAAAAATAGAAAGAAAGGGATAAAGAAAGAAAAAGAGAGAAAGAGAAACGGGGGAAAAAAAGAAAAAGAAAAGAAAAAGATGAAGAAGATGGAAAGAGAGAAAGAGAGAGGGAGAGAGAGTAAAAAAGAGAAAAGGAAAGAAAGAAAATGACAAAGAAAGAGACAAGAAAAAAGAAAGAAATCTGAAGAGACAAAGAAAAAGAAAGAAGGGGAGAGAAAGAAGAAGCAAAAACGAAAAAGAAAAAAAAGGTACAAAAAAGGTAAGAAAATAGAAAGAAAGAAAGAAAGAAAGAAAGAAAGAAGATAAAGAAAAAGCCAAGGAAATAGATAAAGAGATAAAAGACAAAGACAAAGACAAGAAGAGAAAAAGAGAAGAAGAGACAAAGAAAAAGAAAGAAAGAGAGAGTAAAAAAGAGAAAGGGAAAGAAAAAAAAGATATATGAAAAACAAGAAAATAAAAGGAAAGAAAAAAGATAAAGAAAAAGACAAGAAAATAGACAGAAAAACAAGGATAAAGACAAAAACAAGAAACGAGAAAGAAAGCAAAAAGAGAAAGAAAAACAAAAAGAAAAGAAAGAAAGATGATAAGGAAAAAGGGAAAGAAAGGAAAAAGATACAGAAAAAGAAGAGAAAAGAGAAAGAAAGAAAAAAGATAAAGAAAAATACAAAAAAAGAGAAAGACAGCAAGAGGATAAAGAAAAAAACAAATTAAAGAAAAAGAGAATGAAGATAAAGAAAAAGAATGAAAGGAAGAGAGAGAGTAAAAAAGAGGAAAGGGAAAAGGTAAGAAAGAAAACAGATACAGAAAAAGAGAAAGAAAGAGAAGGAAAGAAAAATGATAAAGAAAGACAAGAAAAGAAAAAGAAAGCAGAAAGATTAAGAAAAATACAATAGAAAGACAATAGAAAGACAATAAAAGAAAAAGAAAGCAAGAAGATTAAGAAAAATACAAAAGAAAGAAAGAGAAAAAGAAAAGTAAAAAAAGAAAGAATAAAGAGAAGAGAAAAGAGAAAAGAAGAGATAATGAGGAAAAGGGCAAAAAGAGGAAGAAATAAAAAGATAAAAACAAAGACAAGAAAAGAGATAGAAAGCAAAAAGATAAAGATAAATACAAAAAAAGAAATAAAGAAGATAAAGAAAAAGACAAGAAATGAGGAAGAAAGAAAAATGATAAAGACAAAGACTAGAAAAAAGAAGGAAAAAGGTTAAGAAAAAGACGAAAATAGAGAACAAAAAAAGAAGATAAAGAAAAAGAAAGAAACAGTGAGAAAGAGCAAAAGAAGAGAAAAGGAACGAAAGAAAAAAGGTGAAGAAATAGAAATTAAAATATAAAGAAGACAAGTAAAAAGAAAGAACGAAGATAAAGAGAGAGGACAAAAAAGAGATAAGGAAAGAGAGAGGAAAGACAAAGAGAAAGAAAAAGAAAAAAAGAGAGAGCAAAAAAGATGAAGAAGGTTAAAAGAAAGAGACAAAGCGAAACAAAGAAAGAAAGAGCAAAAAGTGAGAAAAGGAAAAGAAATAATAAATAAGGAAATAAAATAAAGTAAATAAAAATAAATAAATAAATAAAAATAAATAAGGAAAAAAGACAAAGAAAGATTCAAAAAAGAGAAATAATGAAAGAGGGAGAGAGAGGGAGAGGGAGAGAGAGAGAGAGAGAGAAGTAGAAAAGGAGTGAGAGGGCAAAAAAGAGAAAAAAAAGAAAAAGATCAAGAAAATGAAAGAAAATGAAAGAAAGAAACAAAGAAAGATAGAGAGAGAGCGAAAGAGAGAGAGAGAGAGAGAGAGAGAGAGAGAGCAAAAAAAGAAAAGAGAAAGAAAATAACAAAAGAAAGAAAATGTCTCAAAGAAAGAGACAAAAAATAAAAAGAAAGAAAAAGTAATTTATAATAAACTTAACTTAGTAAGCAATAAATTAAATTTTCACCAAAACAGATTTAATTAATTAAGTTGTCATTTTACAATAAGAAGCGAATCGGAAGCGGTACTTGAGCAAAAGGGAAAATTGAATTTCATAATTTGTTCCAAGAATATTGTCTAATTATAAAATAAATAATTAAGTGGATAATTAATGAGAAAGTTAATTTTACGTTTTTGGATGAAAATAACTGCACTAGAGTCGCCTGGGGACGGAAAATGGCATTAGCAACTGCAGGGGTTGCTTTCCAGACTAAATCGATGTAATAACTGAGTCGCACCCCTGTAGTTCTCACAAGGGGACGCTTCCTGTTTTACCTACCGCGGATAACAGACAAGGGTTGACGAAGCATTCCTACATTTAGGTGGTAAATTTACTAGAAATCTTCCGCATCGCGTGAGGGTAAATTTTCAACGAGCATCAACCCCTAAAAATTGGGGGTAGGTTCTAAATTTTCTAGATAATGTAGAAATTCGAAAAAAAAATTTCTTTTTGTTTTTCGAAGAAGTAAAAATAGTTTTGATTTAAAAAATACTTTTTTTATTTTAACAATTTTTATTATAAAACAATTTTTATTTTAAACAATTTTTATTTTAAACAATTTTTATTTTAAAACAATTTTTCTTTTAAAAGAATTTTAATTTAAAACAATTTTCTTTTTCAAAGCAACAATTTTTGAAATGATTTTTATTTCCAAGGCAACAATTTTTAAAACCATTTTTATTTTCAAAGGAACAACTTTAAAAGAAATTTTTATTTTAAAAGAATTTTTATTTTAAAAGCAATTATTTTCAAAGCAACAATTATTATTACATTTTTATTTTAAAAACAATTCTTTGCTTTCAAGAATAATTCTTTACTTTTACGAATAATTATTTACTTTTAAGAACAATTAGCAATTTTTATTTTCAAAGCAACAATTTTATTTTTATTAAAATAAACTTTTATCTTTAAAACACAATTTTAACTTGCAAAGCAACAATTTTTCTTTTTATTTTAAAAACCAATTTTATTTTTAAACAATTTTCAATTCTTATAAGTAATTATTATTTTCAAAGCAACAACTTTTATTTTTAATTGAAAATCATTGTTCAATTTTTATAAACAATTTTCAATTTTTAAAAGCAATTTTCAATTTTTTAATACAATTTTCAATTTTTTAAAAAAAAAATTATTTTCAAAGCAACAATTTTTGTTTTTATTTTAAAAACAATATTTATTTTCATTTTAAAAACATTAATTGGTATTTATTTTTATTTTAACAACAACTTTTTTTTAATTATAAAATAGAAAAAAGTATTTAAACTTGACACTTGTGGAAAAAAAGAGTTAATGACAAGTATCTATGTTGCAATTGTGCAAACTATAATAGACGGTGACCTATGATAGGCCACATCGTCTTTTTTTATATATGCAAAATTATCAAAATTACACGCACTTTAACTAAACAGCATATTCTTTGCACTTATGACGACATTGTATCATCGCTTACGTGGTTTTTTTATTATCTTCACTTTTATGAGAAGTGAAAATGTCTAATGACGTCTTTTAAGACAAGCAGTAGTTTCATTAACTTCTCGAGCATTAATTTATCCTAGTCATACTCACCGCAAAAGGAAAAAATAAAAATAAAAGTGACAAAAAACTATTTTAAAAAAATAATAAAAATCATAATGACAACAAAATAATTAAACACTGGCAATAAAAATTGTATTTAAAAAAATGGAATTTTTAATTAATAGAATTTTTATAGTGTAAAATTTAATTTTTAAATGGAATTCCACGTGGAATCTGTACATGAAAATTCCACATGGAAATTCCACGTGGAATTTTTACAGGCAATTTGCAAGTAGAATTTCTACATGAAACTTTCTGCAATGAATTTCTAGGTGTGAATTCCACATGGAGTTTCCACATGGAAAATCCACATGAAACTTCTAAAAGGAATTCCACATGGAACTTCTATATGGAAATTCCACATGAAACTTTCTGCAATGAATTTCTATGTGTGAATTCCAGATGGAGTTTCCACATGCAGTTTCCACATGGAGTTTTTACATGGAAAATCCACATGGAACTTCTAAAAAGAATCCCACATGGAACTTCTAAAAAGAATTCCACATGGAACTTCTATATGGAAATTCCACATGAAACTTTCTACAATGAATTTCTATGTGCGAATTCCAGATGGAGTTTCCACATGCAGTTTCCACATGGAACTTCTACATGGAACTTCTACATGGAATTCCACATGGAAAGTACACATGGAAATTCCATAAGGAAGTTCCATATGGAAATTCAACATATAATTTCCACGTGCAACATCCACATGAAATTTTTACATGGAACGTCTACATGAAATTTCCATATATAATTTCCACATGTAAATTCTACATGGAATTTCTACATGGAATTTCTACATGGAATTTCGACATGTAACTTCTACGTGAAATTTCTATATGTGATTTCCACATGGAAATTCCATACGAAAAATCCACATGGAAATTCTACATGGAAATTCTACATGGAAATTCTACATGGAATATCTACATGGAGATTCCACATGGAAATTCAGAATCGGAATTCCGCATAGAAATTCAAAATGGAAATCGAAAATGGATCTTCCAGACGGAAATTCCACATGAAAATTCCTCAAGGAAATTCCTTATAGAATTTCTGGAAGAAAATTCCACATGGAACTTCTATATGGGAATTCCACATGTGACTTCTACGTGAAATTTCTATATGTGATTTCCACATGAAAATTCTATACGAAAAATCCACATGGAAATTCTACATGGAATTTCTACATGGAATTTTTACATGGAAATTCAGAATAGAAATTCCACATAGAAATTCAACATGGAAATCCAAAATGGATCTTCCAGATGGAAATGCCACATTAAAATTCCACATGGAAATTCCGTATAGAATTTCTGGAAGAAAATTCTACATGGAACTTCTATGTGGGAATTCCACATAGAAATTCCGTGTAGAATTGCTGCATAGAAATTCCATATGGATCTTCCACATGGAAATTCCACATGGAACTGCTAAATGAAAATTATACCCACGGAACTTCCACGTGAAATTTCCACTTATAATTTCCAGTTTCAACTTCCACATAGAAATTTCATATCTACATTTGTTTTCCACATGGAAGTATTACATGGAAATTCCAAATGGAAGTTCCTCATTGAAGCTCCACATGCAAATTCCATATGGAAATTCCACATAGAAATTCCAGTTTCAACTTTCACGTAGAAATTCCATATCCACATTCAAGTTCCACATAAAAATTCCACATGGAAGTTTTACATGAAAATTCCATATGGAAATTCCACATGGAAGTTCCACATTGAAGTTCCACATGGAAGTTCCACATGGAAATTCCACACGGAAGTTCCACTTGGAAATTCCACATGGAAGTTCCACATGGAAATTCCACATGGAAGTTTCACATGGAAGTTCCATATGGAAATTCCACATGGAAATTCCACATGGAAGTTCCATATGGAAATTCCACATGGAAATTCCACATGGAAGTTCCACATGGAAGTTCCACATGGAAATTCCACATGGAAATTCCAAAAAGCATTTTTATTAAAAAAAAAGAATCGAATATTGTTAATAACAATTTTATCTTTATTAAACAAAAAAAGAGTTTTGAAAAATATTATTTCAATGAAAAATAATAATTAAAATTTTTTGTAGTATAAAATTGTTTATATTTTGATGAAATAATTAGTTGGCAGTTTGTGCCAGTTAATGAGCAAGTCCGGGCACTGAGAGCAAGGTCTGCTAAGATAAAAGTCTCTTTGAAATATCGAGTGTAATTTGCAAGTCGTATTGCGGTGCACGGGGGTACGACCATACCTTCATAGTTGACCCCCATACCTTCCCCATTTACATATGTAACTAATATCTCGCGCAATCGCGAGATTGCGATGCAAACTAAGGTTAGAAGTTGCCTATCAATCACAGTTCGGCATTGAACCCAGCCTAACCCGACGGAGGCCTGTTTACACCAACTCTCCTCTTTGCCAGCCTGTAATAATATTCTGTAATGATTTTAATGACAATATTCGCGCCACCTTATTTCTTCAATAATTATTTATTTTAAAAAAACAATTAGAAAGTTATTATTTTTATTTTTTCAATTTTTCATTTGTAATTAAAAACTATTTTTTTAATTTTCAATTTTTAATTGAACACTATTACTTGAATCTTCAATTTTTAATTAAAAACTATTTTTTAATTTTCAATTTTTAATTAAAAACTATTTTTTAATTTTCAATTATTAATTGAAAACTATTTTTTTAATTAAATACTATATTTTATTTAAAGCACGCAAATTTTAATCATTGTAAAATTGTGCGCTTTCGATTTCTAGTAATTTTTGAATAAACAAATTGAAAAAAAAAATGATTCCAAGTCTGCAAAACTTGAATTTTTGAATATTCAAGGCTTCAAAAATTGAATTGCTTTCAGAATTGTGTTATTTTTTAAACAGCGCTTCGAAATTAAAAAATAATTGAATTTTAAAGCTGTAAGAATTGAATATCCAATATTCAGCGCTTAAAAAATTGAATTATTAAATAGCGAGCACATCAATAATTGAATTTTCGAATATTCAACGCTCTAAAAATTGATTTTTGAATATTCAGCGCTCCAAAAACTTAATTGCTTTTATGCTTAAGTGCTTCTTTAATTGAGCGCTTTAAAATTAAAAAGTAATTGAATTTTAAAGCTCAAAACATTGAGTATTCAATATTCAGCGCTTTAAAAATTGAATTAATGAACAGCGAGCGCATAAATAATTGAATTTTCCAATATTCAACCCAACAAAAATTGAATTGATTTCATAATTGCATGATTCTTTAATTTAGAGCTTTAAAATTATAGAAAATAATTGAATTCTAATGATCCGAAAATTGAATATTCAATATGCAGCGCTTAAAAAATTTATTTATTGAATAGCGAGCGCATCAATAATTAAATTTTCGAATATTCAACGTTCCAAAAATTGATTTTTGAATATTCATCGCTCCAAAAATTAATTTTCAAATATTCAACGCTTCAAAATTTAAACTGCTTCCATAATCCAGTGATTTTTGAAATGAGCGCTTCAAAATTAAAAAACAATTAAATTTTAATGAACCAAGAATTCAATATTCAATATTCAGCGCTTCAAAAATTGAATTGTTGAATAATGGGCGCATCAAAAATTGAATTGCTTTGATAATTGACTGATTTTTGAATTCAGTGCTTAAAAATTAAAAAATAATTGAATTTTAACAATCCGAAAATTAAATATTCAATATGCAACGCTTCAAAACTTGAATTGTTGAATAGCGAGCGCATCAATAATTGCATTTTTCGACATTCAACGCTCCAAAAATTGATATTTGAATATTCAACGCTTTCAAAATTGATTTTTAAATATACAACGCAACAAAAATAAAATGTTGAAAATTTATCATTTGAGGAATTTAATTTTTGATTATTCAACGCTTCAAAAATAAAATGTTGATTATTCAACGCTCCAAAAATTGATTTATGAATATTCAGCATTCCAAAAATTGATGTTCGAATATTCAACGCTCCAAAAATTGAATCTTTTTCACATTCGAATACTTTTAAAAAGCACTTCCAAATTTTTTATTTTCATCGCTTTACAAATTGCATATTAAATATTCAACGCTTCAAAAAATTGAATATTCAACATTCAACACCTCCATTCAGAAATCATCCCAAAAAATTTTAAAATTAAAGTAACTATTGAAATTAAAAAAATAAATTACAACAAAAATTGTCTATTTTATAAAATTATTCAAATCGAACGCATCCGTATTAAAAACAAACTCGCGTTTTTCTTGTATTTTTATATTTATTTATTTTATTATTTTATTTTATTTTATTTTTGCAACATCTCCCCCGAATCTTGGAGTAAATCAAAAACAATTTCATTAGCAATTTTAATTTTCAATTTTATTATGGGCCGCATCTATTTGAGAATCATTGATATTCGAAAGAATTTGACGGTTGAACGGCAGCGTGCACCCGATCATAGGGGGAGTATTGGGGTGGGGGAGGGGGAAGAGTAAATATTTTCGGTTTTTACGAGAGTTAAAACTAGGTAGAAGGGGACACACAGAAGTTAGCCGACACTCAAAATGCCGAGCGGTGTCTTTTATCTGTTCGCGAATAAGAAGAGACGGAGAGAGAGAGAGAGAGAGAGAGAGAGACCATGCAGTTGGTTATATCTCCCACCCCACACCTGTAATCCATTCCTCTTGAAATATTTACTTTCTCTCTTCTTTCTCTTTCCATCTCTTTCTTTCTTTTTCTTTTTCTTTCTCTCTTCTTTCTCTTTCTTTCTTTTTCTTTCTCTCTCTTTTTCTTTTTCTTTCTCTCTTCTTTCTCTTTCTTTCTTTTTCTTTTTCTTTCTCTCTCTTTCTCTTTTTTTTCTCTATCTGTCCTCTCTCTTTTTCTTTTTCTTTCTTTCCCTTTTTCCCTCTTTCTTTCTTTCTCTCTTTCTCTCTTTCTCTTTTTCCTTCTCTCTTTCTGTTCTTCCCTCTCTCTTTCTTTCTCTCTTTCTTTCTCTCTCTCTTCTTTTCATCCCTCTTTCTTTCTCTTTTTCTAATTCTTTCATTCTTTACTTCCCACTCATTTTATATTTTACCGCCTTGAAACCACTCCTCCAGGAATTTCCATCCTAACCTCAAAAGCAGAATTCTTCCAAAACATTTTTCAAAAACTTCTGCACTAAATATAACGTTAAAATAAAAGTATTCTTAAAATTGAGACCCCTTGACAAAAACATGCCCTTCAAATTTGTCAATTTTCGAAATTTTTTCCCTTTCAAAAATTTAAATCTACCCCAAATTCAGCGCATCAAAAGGCAAAATTTTCTTTTAGGTTAGAGAGCTCTAGAATTTGCATTTAAATTTAAAATAAAATTATTGCAATTTTTGTGCATTTTTTTACACTTCGTTTCCTAATCTGTAAAAATTAAATCTATTTAAAAAAAAAAGAAAAAAATAATTAACATTAAATGAATAGCGTCGAATTTTTGCTTGCAGATTAAAATGAACAGTGTGCAGAAATGGGAAATTTTGTCGACGATTATTTTTCTCAGTGGGGGTGCGTGCAAAGGCCATTAATCCAGCGCGCCCTAAATCTCTCGTTGCATGCTTCGTAGTCTTCGGGAGGAGGGGGGGGGGCATCGGGGACACTGTTCGCGTTTTCTATGAGATTCCTAGAAAAAGAAAGTGAGATCTAGAGAGAGACAAAGATAGAGAGAGAGAAAAAAGAGAGAAAAAGATGGAGAAAGAGAGAAAGAAAAATAAAGAAAGAGAGAGATAAAAAGAGAGAAAGAAAGATAGAAAAAGAGAGAGAAAGAAAAAAGAGAGAGAAAGAAAAAAGAGAGAAGAAAGAAAAGAGAGAAGAAAGATAGAGAAAGAGAGAGAGAAAGAAAGCTAGAGAAAGAGAGAGAGAAACAGACAGAGAGGGAAACAGAGAGAGAGAGAGAGAGAGAAATAAAGAGAGAGAAATAAAGAGAGAAAAGAGAGAAAAAGGAACAGGGAAAGAAACAAGAAAATGACAGAGACAAAAAATAGAAAAGAGGGAAGGAAAAAAAGACATTTTCCGGAAACCGGAAGTTGGCGCGACTTAAAGACGCGTGCAAGAAAGATGGAGAAAGATTTGATATAAATTATGATTAAGAACTCCTCTCTTAAAAAAATACAAAATATTTCAAAATTATCATAACTAAAAAAAAAAATCATAACTAAAAAACAATTGAAAAGAAAAAATTTTATTTTCATGATCAATAAATTCGCATTTAAAAAAAATTAACTTAATGTTGTAATAAAAAACCGTTTATAATAAATTTAATCAAAGATTCATAAATAAAAATATTTAATGAAATATTTTTTATAAATATTTAATAAAATATTTTTTATAAATATTTAATGAAATATTTTTTATAAATATTTAATGAAATATTTTTTTAAAAAATTCAATAAAAAATAATAAAAACCGTCAAAAATAGAAATTCAATAATAATAATGATGTTTGGAATATTATTATTAAATTTATTTTTAAAAAAATTCAATTATCAAGACAATTTTGAGCGCATTGCGAAAAATTGATTTAAATTTTAAATGAAAATAAGATGAATATCAGTTGGAATTTGATTATTGTTTTTTTAGGGGGATGAATGACATTATAAACCTTACTTCCATCACTGTCAGAGGGTCTCGTTTTGTTTGTATTTAAACGAATCCTGGCACCTGCTGCGCACATGCTGTCCACTTTAAAATTGTCTTGGTCCATCCGACAATTGAATTACTTTAACTGATTAATGTAAAAGAAAAAAGGTAATAAGATATTTAGACGTATTTTCAAATTTCTTGACATTTTCTTCTAATTTAGTAAATTTCTTAATGCAAAAATAAAATACGTTAATTTTATATTTTTAGAACTCAAAAATGATTTGAAGATAGTTTTTCAACAAATTTATTAGCGGGGGTAATAAAAAAATGTTTGTAATCCATTGCGCATGATTAGGATCTTCTGCGATGGCTATATATCTACTGCGCAGGTGACAGATCTACTGCGCAGATTCTATATTCACTGCGCACGTGCAAGATTTACTGCGCAGGTTTCAAATTTACTGCGCGAGTTCAAGATCTACTGCACAGGTTCAAGATTCACTGCGCACGTGCAAGATTTACATCGCAGGCTTCAAATTTACTGCGCGAGTTAAAGATCTACTGCGCAGATTCAAGATCTATTGTGCAAACTTCAGATTTATTGCGCAGACTCTCGATCTATTACGTAGGGTCAGGATTTATTGCGCAAGCTCGAGATCTACTGCGCAGGCTCACTATCAATTGCACAAGCTCGAGATCTATTGCGCAGGCTCAAGATCTATTGCACAAGCTTAAGATCTATTGCGCAAGCTAAAGATTCATATGATCAAGATTTATTGCGCAAATTCAAGATTTAGTGCACAAGCTTGGGATGTAGTATACGTAGTCGTAAGATCTATTGCGCAAACTCAAGATCTATGGCGCAAACTCAAGATCTATGGCGCAAATGTACATGCGTTCGAGTGCGCAGAGGATAAATACGATCTATCGTGGAGGATCTAGATTTATTACACAGAGGCGAATCCGATCTATCGCGCAGCCTAGAGATCTATAGCGCCGAGGTAAGTACGATCTATCGCGCCGCCTTGATGTCTAATGCGCAGAGGCAAATACGATCTATCGCGGAGCCTTGAGAACTATTGCACAGATGTCAGTACGATCTATCGCGCAGTCTCGAGATCCATTGCACAGAGGTCAACACGATTTATCGCGCAGTTTCGAGATATATCGCGCAGCCTCGAGATCTAGTGCGCAAAGGTTAATACGATCCATCGCGCAGTCTCAAGATCTATTGCGCAGATGTAGATACGATCTATCGCGCAGCCTCGAGATCTATTGCGCAAAGGTTAATACGATCCATCGCGCAGTCTCAAGATCTATTGCGCAGATGTAGATACGATCTCTCGCGCAACCTCGAGATCTATTGCGCAGAAGTCAATACGATCTATCGCGCAGCCTCGAGATCCATTGCGCAGATGTCAATACGATTTATCGCGCAGCTTCGAGAACTATCGCGCAGCCTCGAGATCTATTGCGCACATGTAGATACGATCTTTCGCGCAGCCTCAAGATCTATTGCGCAAAGGTAAATACGATCTATCGCGCAGCCTCGAAATCTAGTGCGCAAGGTCAGGATCTATCGCGCAGAGGATACCCCGATCTACTGCGCAGGTCAAGTTTATTCACCCATTACGCAAAAAAATAAAAAAAAATATTAAAAATAATTTCCTATCTTAACGATAACTGTCCAAAAATTCTTCATCATTACTCTTTAAAAATCCATCTCTAAAAAAATCGAAATCATAAAAGATCTCAAAATCTAGATAATCATCTCTATCATCATTCAACTTTTCTTCTTATCTGTCTCATGTCTTTTCTCTTTGCATTTCTTTTCTTTTCGTTTTTTTTTTCTGTCCCTCGGTCTAATGGTTTAAGAGTCGTTCCGGACATTAGTTTCTGCGTGCAGAGAAGACTTCTTTTCCCGCCTTTGGTTGTTATACTCCTTCGCCATCCTCCACTTTCAAGCTGGGTCCTGGGCTCTTTTGAAAAATGACCCACCTTCTCCCCACAAGAAATAAGAGTGTCATCATCATTAGTCCGCAGCGTTACATCGACCAGGAACCAATGTTCTCATCTTTTGCTTCTGTGTGAGTTTGTTTGTGAACATTCTTTTACACTCCACTGCTAATACCGGGACACGCACACTTATGCAAAAATTGATGCACCATTATCCACAATGTGCGAATGCCTCTTGCGCAAGTAATCTCCACATTAGTATTACAAAAGGACAGTACTATCAACAATTTATAATTTATTTTTTTGGACAATAATTACATTTTTATTTTTTTGGACAATAGTAACATTTTTATTTTTTTGGACAATAGTAACATTTTTATTTTTTTGTAAATAATATGACAAGTACTGGCGATATATTGGCGCTGTACTGGCACAGTACTGGCAATGGATTTGCAATATACTGGCGCAGTATTGGCACGATACTGACAATGTAATGGCAAAATATCAATAATGTACTGGCAATGTACTGGAAATATACTGTAGATGTACTGGCGCAGTACTGGCACAGTACTGGCAGAATACTGTAAATATATTGGCACAATACTGACACTATACTGGCGGTGTACTGGCTATATACTATCGATTTACTGCCGCATTGGCACAAAAGTGGGAAGTAACTGGCAAAACACTGAAAATATACTGGCGACATTCTAGTACAGTACTGGCGACGTACTGGCATATTACTGGTGAGGTACTGGTAGTATACTGTCACTGAATCTGCAATATTACTATATTGGCACAGTTCTGACATAACACTTGAAATATGATGGCAAAATACTGACAATGTACTGGCGATTTACTGGCGCAGTAATGGCACATTACTGGTGCATTACTGTCCTTGAATTTACAATATTATTATACTGGCACAGTTTTTGCGTAATACTAGAAAAGGGTCTAGTAATATACTGGTAAATACTGACAATATACTGGCAAATACTGACAATATACTGGCAAATACTGACAATATACTGGCAAATACTGACAATATACTGGCAATATACTGCCAATGTACTGACACAATACTGACAATATATTAGCGAAGTACTGGCAATATACTGTCTATGTACTGGCGCAGTACTGTCACGCTACTGCAAATATACTGGCAATGTACTGGCATCCTACTGTAAATGAATTTTCAATCCACTTGTACGATACTTACAATGTACTGGCAATATACCGGCTATGTACTGGCCAATTACTGGAGAAAACTGGCTCTGTACTGTCATTTTACAATTTTTTGTCAAAAAACTATTTTTTTCACATTTTTTTACATTTTTTCACATTTTTTTCTAAAAATAAAAATAGTATAAAAATTTTTTGAACAAAGACTAAAATAAATAAAAATTGGAATAATAACTAGGAGACTGGAAACTGGGAAATTATGACTGATTACAAAACTTCTACTTGAAAGTAACTTGGAGCTAAGTATTGTGTTTGTTTGAAGAGCCATGTGGGTAAAATGTCCTCATTGATGATTACAGACGAATATTTAAATAATTGCAATCAAACTTGACACACTTTTTTGCAAACAATTTATTATTTCTAGTTGATTAAAAATACCGTTTCATAAAATATTTATTTTCTTTTTTGTATTTTTATTTATTTTGAATTTTTTGTATTTTTCATATTTGTTGTTTTTTATACTTTAATTCTTTTAAAAATATTATTAAAAAAAAATGTGCTTCATAACTTGTTTCAATTTTTTCGAGGTAAATTTCACATTTTGAGTGTTTCGATTTCAAGATGGTATCGTTTGTTAATGGCCCCTTTTTTCAGGTAAAAACTAGTTGGGGAAAAAAACTAAAAACCCCGGCGATAGAAATTTTCCCGAAAATTGGCGTCAATTTAGAAAATTGTCTACTATCGTCCTTTAATCGTTTTCACCGCAACGACCAAATGACGTAATTGATTTACTTTCCGGAAAAAAAGACAAAAAGAAACCCAAAAAAAGCAAAAAAGAACAAAGAAAACAAAAAAGAACAAAAAACAAAAAAGAACAAAAAAACGAGAAACAAAAAACAATAAACGAAAAAGAAAAAAAAACAAAAAACGAAAAAGAAAAAAAACTTAAAAACAAAGTTAATTAAACCAAACTAAAAATGTTTAAAAAATTTATTAAATTAAAAATTACAAAACTGAAATAAAAAATTAAGAAAGTAAAATCAAAAATCAAAAAACTAAAGTTAAAAAGAAAAATCTGGAAAATACAATTTACAATTTAGAAAAGCACAAGGAAAAAAATTAAAAAGAACATTAATTTGAAAATGAAATTAAGAAAATAAAATTTAAATAATAATTACAATAAATTATTCTTGAGATCTGGAAAAAAGGGAAACAGACAAAAATAATTAAAGCCTCATACGGTCAGTAAAGGGTTTAAGTAAGCGTCTGATTAATTATTCACTTTACGTACGAGTCTAATTCGATTCCACATGACGAGGAGAGTAACCCTTTCTTTCGTAAACATTGTCAATTATTTAAATAACTAATCCTTCGTAACTGTCTTAATTTCTCTAAATTTTTATTCTTCAATTTGTTCCGATTAATTCAATTTTTATTATTAAAATTCTTATAATAATAATGATAATGGAAATGTATAAATAAAGAATAATAAAACGATAATAATAATAGTAATAATAATAACAAAAAGTAAATAATATAAATAATATTAATAATAATAATAATAATAATAACAAAAAGTAAATAATATAAATAATATTAATAATAATAATAAAAATAATAATAATAATAATAGTAATAATAATAATAATAATAATAATAATAATAATAATAATAACAATAGCAATAATAGTAAAGCAATTTGAAACTCAAAAGATTGAATTAAAAAAAAATCGAATTAAAAAACCACTTGAAACTAAAGAATTCGATTTCAATTCAAAAAATAAGTTCTTAAACTCCGAAATAACAATATTTGTTAACAAATGCTTTGCAGAAGTATAAATACAAAAACTAACAGTGTACAAAAAAAGAAGAAACAAATAAAAAATGATTGCAAGCAGAAAAAAGTCCCTCTCCAATTTGCACTAGGGGGGATTCGAACCCCGCAACTATCCGTGAAGCACGCCTTAACGCGCGTGGCTAAAGAGTGAAGAAGAATGCAAAATCGAACAAAAACTTTACAAGCGCCTAGCTCGCGTACCTTTGGTCGGATTTGAAAACGAAAAAACACGTACCTAATGATTTTCAATTAGCAATTCTTTAATAATAAAAAAGTCCCGGCTTGATTTAAATTTAAGAAATAATTGCTAGTTTAAGAAATAATTAGAAACAAGTTTGATTAATTCCTCATGCGAGAATCAAAGACACTTTCTCGCAGAATTGTCCGCCGGGGGATAAACTTTCTATCTCTTTCTCTGAAGCGGAAGTGCAGGCCGAGTTCGGAGGACAAGATAGATGTGCATCACTTCCGGTCGCGACAGGGGGTGGCGTCTAAGGGGCTGCTGCCACCCACACTTTGCAGAATATAATTAGCCACCCGCTTTTATAAAGGAGACAAAAAGCTCGACTAAACATTTCGAAAGGGTTGAACAATTTTGAAAAATATTTATAACCTCGAATTGTGACTTAATTGTAAAATTCGAAAATACGCTGTGGAAAGAAAGACAACATACAAATAAAAAATTCTAAACTTTGAAAATAAATTGCAAAAGTAAATTCTAACCTACAAAAGTAAATTCTAACCTCAAAAAGTAAATTCTAACCTCCAAAAGTAAATTCTAACCTACAAAAGTAAATCCTATTCCTGCAAGAAACTGTTCTAACCTACATCAATAAATTCTAAGCTACAAAAATAAATCCTAGTCTTCAAAAATAAATCCTATTCTTAAAAATAAATTCTAGTCTTCAAAAATAAATTATAACCTACAAAAGTGTTTTACAACCTACAAAGTAATGATCCAAAATAAATTTCTACTACAAAAAAAATTGTAAAATACAGAAATAAATTTATAACCTAAAAAAATTGCTCAAAAGAAACTTTAATAAAGAAAACTAAATTATAACCTACAAAAAATATTGTAACCTCAAAAACTAAATAGAAATGAATAAAAAAAAATATTTTAAATTGTATAAACTGATTTTGGGAGAAATTAGTGTTTTTTCGGTATAATTGAGATGTTTCCCTGTTCGAGGTTTTTTTGTCGTCGCATTTAAACTGCAAAAATAAAAATGCACAAGGGCGTGGTGAAAATGCGACTTCAGTCCCACCTCTTGGGCGTAAACTCGTGTCTCTGGAATACAATGGCTCTCAGTTGATATACGTTTAAGCCTCGCGATTGCTATCACGGCACGTTAATGAGCGAAGTCACCCACCTGCCTTCGCGTTCACATTTCCAGACGAAAGTTCCGCAAACGCTGCCTTCTTAACAATACAAAAGGGTTGAAATCTACAGAAAATCATTTCTAAATAAAAAAAAATTATCACAAAATTTTTGTTTCTGGATCTAAAAAAATATTTTTCTCTAAAAAATGGAAAAAGGAATTAAAAAAATTGAAAAAGTAATTGAAAACAGAATTGAAAAATAATTAAAAATGAAATTGAAAGGATAAATGAAAAAATTAATTGAAAAAGTGAAGAAAGAATTTAAAAAAAGATTGAAAAGTAATAGAAAAAAGAATTAAAAATTAAAACTTATTTGTAGAAAGAATTGAAAAACAGAATTGAAAAGAGTTTTGAAAAACAGAATTGAAAAGAGAATTGAAAAATAATTGAATATTTGAAAAAGAATTGAAAGCAGAATTTAAAATGAAAAATGAATAAATAATTGAATAAAATGAAAAATGAATTGAAGAGATTGAAAACAGGATTGAAAAAGAATTGAATTTATTGAACATACGATTTTTATTAAATATTCAGGCTACTAAGTTACGAAGATGCAAATTGAGTAAAAAAAAAATATAAGAGTGCAAATTATCTAAAGATAAATAAACTGGTTTTTTGATAGTAAAAAATTGGAATGGATTATTTCAAGAGAATTGTGCACTTAACCTCTTAATCCTCTTTCGAGGCGATCTGAACGTATTCATGAGAAGTTCAACGTCAATTATTAATTCGCCTTCTTAATGCAAAATTATATTAATGTTATGTCGAGCTGCAATTAATGAACTCCGTCATTAAAAAAGAGTCAAACAGATCGTTATATCGACAATTAAAAATTTATTAAAGCACACAATATCGTCTATTTTATTTTTTCTTAATTTTCGAATATGGAAAATTTTTTCGTTATCTTTCTTTTTTTTCTGTATTTTTTTCGTAATTCTTTCTGTATTTTTTCGAAAATGTTTCTGTATTTTTTTCGTAATTCTTTTTGTATTTTTTCGCAATTATTTCTGTATTTTTTCGTATTTTTTTCTCTATTTTTTTCGTAATTTTTTCTCTATTTTTTTCGTAATTCTTTTTGTATTTTTTTTCGTAATTTTTTCTTTTCTTTTTTCGTAATTCTTTCTGACTCTTTTCATAATTCCTTCTCTATTTTTTTCATAATTCTTTCTGTAACATTTTCAGCACTTTTTTCACAATTCTTTCTGTATTTTCTTTCTTTTTTTTATCGTAACTATTTCTGTATTATATTTTGTAATTCTTTCTGTATTTTTCCGAAATTCTTTTTGTATTTTTTTCGTAATTCTTTCTGTATTTTTTTCGTAATTTTTTCTTTTCCTTTTTCGTAATTCTTTCCGCACTCTTTCGTAATTTCTTCTCTATTTTTTTTCGTAACTCTTTCTGTATTATTTTCAGTATTTTTTCGCAATTCTTTCTGTATTTTTCTCTTTATTTTTGTCGTAACTCTTTCTGTACTTTTTTCGTAATTCTTTCTTTATTTTTTCGTAATTCTTTCTGTATTTTTTTCTTAATTCTTTCTGTATTTTTTTCCTAATTATTTCTGTATTTTTTTCCTAATTATTTCTGTATTTTTTTCGTAATTCTTTCTGTACTTTTTTCATAATTTTTTCTTTTCTTTTATCGTTATATTTCCTGTATACATTTTCGTAATTCTTTCTGTATTTTTTTATAATTATTTCTATACTTTCTCGTAACTTTTCCTATACTTTTTCATAACTTATTCCATCACTCAAATTTTTTCTCTATTTTTTTCGTAATTATTTCTGTAATATTTCCATCATCTTTTCCCGTTATTGTCTAACATCAAACATTGTATTTTTTTCCTTCGTTCTTCTTTTTTCAAAATTCAACTTGAAATAATCATTGATCAGTGGTTCAACTGAAATCGCACTCAGGTGCAATTAACCTGTAAAGTTGCAGGTGAATGAGTGAATTTATATGCGAGTTACAAGTAGACGGCGATTGTGGACTTCGGAATCGATGACGCGAGCGAAAAAGGCAAAGTATGTCGGGAAAGGGCGAAAAAGGTTCCGTCACGCACCCTCTTAAAATGTAAAAGCCTCGTATGAATAAAATACGCTCGGAAGAGAAAAAAAACCCGCAAAAAAAATTACGAATTGAATTAGTGTAATTGGCGTTGTAATTATACGAGAACACAAAAAAGAAATAAAGCTAGTTGAGATATCAAAACTATTTCTGCACTTTTTTCTTCATTAAATGCACACAAAGGGTTAGAAAATTATTTCCAGACGTCGAAAATCTAGAGAAGAATACTTTTTACTCTTAAAATTGAAAATTGAATAAGAAAAAAAATATTTCGGCTGGGATTCGAACTCCTGATGTAGCGCGCCGAAACG
Source organism: Ganaspis sp. Gsp50 (assembly GCA_011057455.1). NCBI lineage: Eukaryota > Metazoa > Arthropoda > Insecta > Hymenoptera > Figitidae > Ganaspis > Ganaspis sp. Gsp50. Next base: position 22,333 of record WNHD01000364.1, read on the forward strand.
ATAAACAGACGCGCGTAGCTAGCGAGGAAATGCTAACTCTCTTTTTAAATCAGACAAAAAGTTGAATCTGGAGTAAAAAAAAGGCAGAAAAATAAAAAATAGACAAGAGAATGGAAGAAAAACACGAGACAGTAAAAAGGCAGCAAAAAAAACTAATGATTAAAGAAAAAAAAAAGAAAAAAAATGAAAAAAATAGATAAAAAGAAAAAGGAAAAAAAGAAAAAAAATTGTCGAAGAAGAAGAAAACATTGGAAAAAGAAAAAATGTAGTAAAAGACAAAATTGAGAAAAAAAGAATTAGAAAAAAATTAGAAAAAAAAGAAAAAAAATGGAAGAAAAAATTTGAAAGTACAGCGGGGTGCCTGTGGCCTTTGGGGGTCCTTAAAAAGCAATAAATTTCAGCTAATTTTCGAATCATCAAAACAGTTTCGTAACCATACGAAGAATCAGAAAATAGCGTACGACACGAACCCCGAAATACTTCCTGTAACCTCGAGATTTTTGCGCAGGTTTTCGATATCATTATCTCGGTATGTCGGTAGGATTTTCTTGGTAACGATCAAGTCCTTGGACCTCGGAGTCGCCTTGGGGTTTAAAATCCGCCCAGAGCGCGCACGCGATTCTACTGCACGTTCCAAAAATATTTAAATTTCGCGCATATTAATTTTTTAAATAAATTTTCGTCATTTCAATCATTCATTGAAATTGTAACAGCCAAAAATGTAACTTTATATTTTGGATTTATAAAAGAGAAATCAAAGAGAAAGAGAGAAAAAATTATCAAAGAGAAAAAAATACAGCTAAAGAAAGTAGAAAAAATGAAGAAAAATGACAGAAAAAATAGAGAACAAAAAAGACGTAAAGAAAAGACAGAAATAAGACAGAAATAAGACAGAAATAAGACAGAAATAAGGCAGAAAAAATGCAGAAAAAGAACAGAAAAAATGACAGAAAAATGGCTGAAAAAAGATGGAAAAAAGACAGAAAAAATGTTAGAATAAGGACAGAAGAAAAGAGATAAAAAAGCTACAAAAAAGACAGAAAAAATATACAAAATAAAGATAGAAAAAAAGGCAGAAAAAATACCGAAAAAAATCAGCAAATATCCAGAAAAAGGGCAAAAAATACAGAATAACGACAGAAAAAAAGACAGCCAAAAAGACAAGAAGACAAAAAAATAAATAGAAAAAAAGTAAAAAAAAAGCCAGAAATAAAGGTAAGAAAAAGGACAGAAAAAATAAACAAAATAAAAACTAGAAGAATACAGAAGAATTACAGAAAAAATATAGGAAAAAGACATAAAAAATTACAGAAAAAAGGCAGAAAAAGAACAAAAAAAATGTACAAAATAAAGGGAGAAAAATGGCAGAAAACAATTGGCAACAAAGACAAGAAAAAGGCAGAACAATTACCTAATGAAAAAGGTTGAAAAAATAAAGAAAAAATTCATTTTTATTTTATTTTTTATTTTATTTCACAAACGGGACAAGCCCTATCATACAAAAAGAAAAACAGAAGAAAAGAGTGAAAAATGATAAAATAGTCAGAAATAAAGGCAGAAATAGAACAGAAAAAAATTACAAAATGAAGACAGAAAAAATACAGAAAGAAATATGGAAAAAATATAGCAGAAAATACAGAAGAAAATGCAACAAAAAATACGGAAAAAAATACAGAAAATATACAGAAAAAATATAGAAAGAATACAGAAAAAAATACAGAAAAAAATACAGAAAAAAAAATACAGAAAAAGTGCAGAAAAAATATAGAAAAAATACAGAAAAAATACAGAAAAAATACAGAAAAAAATACAGAAAAAAGATAAATAAAGAAAGAACGAATGTAATATTCTTTCTTTTTTCTTCTCTTTTTTCCACTCTTTTTCTTTTCACATTTTTATTTATTTATCCTTTTTTTTCTCAACGAAACGTCACTTTTTTCAATTGTTGCTCTAAAATAGACTGAAAATTGGAGTGTTTACGATTAAATTAGCATAAGAATATCACTTGAAAAATGCTGAGAGTGACACTTCTAAATTTTTTTACATCTCTCGGGTGAAAAATATAAATATTTAAGATCGACAGGCGTTTAATGTCGTTTCCTCCTTGTCACCTAAGTGAACTTGGTACGATATCGATAATGAGAGGTGATTTTGCATATATTAATTATGCATTGCAATCGATGCACCTAATTGCACGCTTTGCAGCCATCGTTTAGTATTCTCTGACTTGTATTTGCCATGCATAAACATGATTGGAAATAGACACAAATACGTATCGCGATATATAATATCGATTACGACATATCCCGGAAATCGATCACAAATAACTGCCAAGATGAGAAAATGATACTGTTTTAGAAGGAAAACTGGATTAAGAATATGTGCCAGGTCAGATAATTAAAAAGAAAAAAAACCAGCATCAGGAATAATAAATTATTATTTGCAAAATTGCGCTCTTCTTTTATTTTATTATTATTATTATTATTATTATTATTGTTATTATTATCATTATCATTATTATTATTATTATTTCAATATTATTTTTTTATTATTTTTATCTTTTTATTTTTATTATTTCTATTATTTCTATTATTTTTATTATGTTTCTTTTTCTTAATTTTCTTTTTTCATTCATTTTTATGGCAGAGAATATTTTTCTCTTGAAAATAATGCATTGGTGGTTATTTCGCATATTTTCAAATTGAATTTGTTTCCCGCTACTGTGTTAGATATCGAGTGCGAAATTGATGCTTTGCGGTTATCCGAATATCGCAATTGGAAAATATTATTATCGAGTTCACTGAACGAGAAATTTCCTGTTATTTTTATTCCCAATGAGAGAGAGGTGCATTATATCGGCAAATTGTTTATGAGAAATTGACAGTAAACAATAAAGAGCACCGTAAAAATTGCAAATGTAAGAGGGTCGAGATAAGAAAAGCAAATAAGCGAAAAAGAAAAAGGCCGCACAAAAAAAAGAAAGAGAACTAACAAAGCAGAAAAAAGTTTTTCATAAATAAAAAAAGAATATCGAAGAAAAAAACATTATAAATAATTAGAAAATAGAGCAGAAAAAAATTGGAAAAAGATACAAGAAAATTAGTCTATTAAAAAAAAGAAAAAAAAGAAAAAAGAAAAAAGAAAAAAAGAAGAAAAAGAAGAAAAGAAGAAAAGAAAAAAAGAAGAAAAGAAGAAAAGAAGAAAAGAAAGAAAAGAAAAAAGAAAAAATTAAAACGAAAGAAAATGGAAAAAAGGAAAAACTTTGAAAGAAAAAGATTGAGAGCAGAAACAGAAGTAGTTAAAGAAAAATTTGCAATTAAGAGAAATAATTAGAAAAAAGAGAAAAAATTGCAAATAAGATTAATTGGAATAAATGAAAAATGAAAAAATTGAGAAAAAAAATTAGAAATGAAGAAAAAAATACTTGAAAATAAAAGCGGAAAGAAGTGGCTAGAATCAATGAAATTTTAAATCTTGAACGATTGAATCCCGTTTGTAGAATTTTAAATACGAATCACGTTTTTGCAAAGTATTATCAAACAGTTGCACAAAAACAAGTAAATAAACAAAAAAAATGTATCAGTTGAGAGAGATTATGTGTAAAAGACGAACCGGAAGTTGGGGTATGAAAGATGATTACATTCGATTACATAATGGCCTAAAAGTGAGACGAGAAAGCGAGAGAGAGAAAGAGAGAGAGAAAGATGAAAGCGTGCGACCGCATTTTCGAAGAAATGAGAAACTGATTGGCCCGGGGGACTAAAAGTCCTGCTATTTGCAGAGAAAATTGTTTTAGAGGTGCTAAAAAATATACTCAAAATGAGGCCACTGATCCAGGAAATATTAAGAAGGCATTATTTAACTACCTGTCTATCATAAAAGTGTATTTCAAAAAAAAAAGGAAAAGGAAATAGAAAAAAAGAAAAAAAAGAAAAAAAATTAGAAAAAATGAAAAAAAATTAATAAGATAGAAAGAGGGGAAAAATTAAAAAGAAAGAAAAAGGGGGAAAAATTACAAAAAGAAAGAAAAAGGAGGAAAACATTGGTAAGAGAAAGAAGTAAATTAAAAATAGAAAAAAGACAGAAAAAATATAAAAAATAAAAAGAGAAAAAAGTACAGGAAAGAAGGCAGAAAAAATACAGAAAAAGGGCAAAAACAAAATACAGAAAGAAAGACAGAAAGAAATACAGAAAAAAGGCAGAAAAGGGGAAGAAAAAATGTACAAAATAAAGACAGAAAAAAGAGAAGAAATAAAGCAGAAAAAATATACAAAATGAATACAGAAAAAAGACAGGAACAAAATTAAAAAAAAGGCAGAAGAAATATAGAAAAAGGGCAGGAGAAATACAGAAAAAAGGTAGAGAAAATATACAAAATAAAGACAAAAAAGTACAGGAATAAAGGCAGAAAAAATATACAGAAGGGCAGAAATAAAAAATAGAAAAAATACAGAAAGAAAGACAGAAAACAAGGTAAAAAAATATACAAAATAAAAACAAAAAGTAAGGCAGAAAAATGGCAGAAAAAATACAGAAAAAAGGCAGAAAAAAGTAAAAAAAAAAGGGTCAGAATAAATACTGAAAAAGGACAGGAGAAATACCGGAGGAATACAGAAAAAAGGTAGAGAAACTATACAAAATAAAGACAAAAAAAAGTGCAGGAATAAAGGCAGAAAAAAATATAGAATAAGTGCAGAAACAAAATACAGAAGAAATACAGAGAGAAAGATAGAAAAAAGGGAGAAAAATATACAAAATAAAAGACAGTAAGGCAGAAAAAATACAGAAAAAATGTACAAAAAAAGACACAAAAAAGACAAGAATTAAGGCAGAAAAAATAAAAACAGAAAAACAGAAAAAAGGCAGAAAAAAATAAAAAAATGACAGAAGAAATAGAGAAAAAAGTTGAGAAAATATAAAAAATAAACACAGAAATAAGGCAGAAAAAAATAGAGAAAAAATATACAAAAAGAGATAGAAATAAAGCAGAAAAAGAGCAGAAGAAATATAGAAAAAGTACAGAAAAAAATGCAGAAAAGGGGCAGAAAAAAATAAAGAAAAAAATGTACAAAATGAAGACAGAAAAAATACTGAAAAAAGACAGAAAAAAGTCAGAAAGAAATGCAGAAGAAAATACCAATAAATACAGAAAAAGGGCAGAAAAAGTATACAGAATAAAGACAGATAATAGGTAGAAAAAAATGCAAAAAAAAGGCAGAAAAAATAAAGAATAAAACAGGGAAAATGCACAATAATGTCATAAATAAGACAGAAAAAATATATAAAAAAAGCAGAAGAAACGCAGAAAAAAGATAGAAAAAGCTAGAAAAAAGAGATAGGAAATATCTAGAAAGAAACAAGAAGAGTAAATAGTATTAAAGAAAAAAAATTATAAATATAGATATAAAAATAGAAAGAGAAATAATAACTCGAAAACACAAGGAAAAATAAAGTAAAGAAAAAGAATTAAATAAAGAATTTGAAAATGTCAGAAAAGTAAGTCAAAAAAGAGGAAAACAAGAGGATATTAAAAACAATAATTTCACCAACAAAAAAAGAAAAAAAAAAGAAAAGTAGAAATGAGAAAAGAAGGGAAGAAATAGATAATAAAATAAAGAATAATAATAATAATAATAAAAAAGATAAAAAGAAAAGGAAAACATTTTTAAAAAAAATAAAAAAAAGATAAAAAAAGATAGAAAAAATGGAAAAAATAAAGAATAAATAAAACGCACACAGAAAGAGTAAAAGAAATATAGTCATAGAAAAATACCAAAAATTGGCATAGAAAACATAGTTATAAAATACAAAAAAAGAAATAAAGAAAATAATAAAGAAAAAAAAGAAAATAATAAAGAAAAAAAAATAAAAAAAGAAAAAAAAATAATAAAGAAAATAGTAAAGAAAAAAAAGAAAAAAATAAAAAAATAAAGAAAATAATAAAGAAAAAAAAAGAAAAAATAAAAAGAAGAAAAAATAAAGAAAAAAATAAAGAAAAAAACAAAGAAAAAAGTAAAGAAAAAAAATATAGAGAATAAAAAAAGAAAACGAGAATAAAGGAAAAAACAAAGAAAATAAAAAAAAGGAAATGGAACAAAGAAAAAACAGATAAAAACAACTAAACAGAAGGCGAGAAAATCAAGATCTTAGATCGCACATATCTTATCATCAGCATTGTCCCCCCAACCCTCTCCACACCCGACCCGTCTGAATTCGTCAAAGACGTTTTTAGAAGTAGAAAAGTTGTCCCTTGCGAGAAGAACGACCATAGTATTAAGGATTGTATTAATCAAGAGCTGTCAGTGTGTTTCTCGACGCGGTGATATGTCGGATGTCGAGTCTAGGTTCCGAGGGGTTGAGAAACTAACGGGAATAGGGTGTCCTGGGGCAAAGGGGCAAGGAAGCAGAGTGGGAGGAAGAGGTGGATGAAACGGAAGCCAGGAAACCAGAAGAGAAGACACGACATGAATGTTGGCCCTGGGGGATGCTTTCTAGATCTGCCGATGACGTCGAGAAATGACACAAAAAATTTCAGACAGTCTAGTCGGCTCCGAATGCCCGCCCCCCCCCCCTACTCCTTCAAACTCAAAAGATCTCTTGACAGAAAGCTCATTGAATTCAACAAATGATAAACAGTGTCTTGAGCAAAAATATTGTCACCCAGTGCTTATCAATTATTGTCCTATTTTTGTGTGCCCCGGACTTTGAAATTTTCTCCGCCCCTGGTCGAAAATTTATTTCGAGAATTTTTTTTTCAAAGAGTTAAAAATGTTTGTCTTTTCAGGTTTTCAAAAAAATACTTTACTTCGTTTGCACGCGTCGAAAAGAATTTATGATAGCGAAGGGGCCCTTTTTGGACCCTCTATTTTTGACATTTTCTTCGCCCCTGGTCGAAAATGTATTTCGAGGATTCTTTTTCGAAGAATTACGAATTTTTGTCTTTTCAGGTTTTCAAAAAAATACTTTACTTCGTTGACACGGATCGAAAAATATTTATGATAGCGAAGGGGACCTTTTTGGCACCTCTATTTTTGAAATTATGTTCGCCCCTGGCCGAAAATGTATTTCGAGGTTTTTTTTTACAAAGAATTAAAAACGTTTGTCTATTAAAGTTTTCAAAAAATCATTCGCGAGCTTCTAAAAAATTTTTGGAAGGGGCCTTTTTGGTTCTTTTAAAAAGAAGCCCCAATTTTTTTAGCGCCCCGTTTAGGCACGTTCCTGGGTCCACTCTCTCTCTCTCTCAGCTCCCCGAAAAATTCTGCATACGCTTTCCGTAAAAAAATACTTTCAAACAAATACTTTCGTCCTACACAATTTTAGAAGAAGATTATTAAAATCTTTACTGACAAAATTAAAACTCAGAAGTTTTCTCTCCCCTCCACTCTTCTCTCTCCCCTCAACAAAAATCATTAAGACCTTAAATGAAAGAGTCATTAACCTTCTAAATTTCAATGGAACCAGTAATTTAAAATTTAAAGGAACCATTTTCCTTGATTGTTTTACAGGTGAGGAATGCTAGGCAATCTGTGGCGAGAGGAAGAGAGGAATAGGGTGGGGTTCAGGGGAGGGGGTGGGGAAGTAAGGTCCCATTCACTGGGAGGTAATGAGGTCCTCGCCACCAAAGGCAGGAGGCATGAATGAACTCAAGAGAGCGGCTACGGTCAGTGTTAGAGGATTGTGGAGGGGGAGAGAGCGATCTTGCGATCATTATGGGCCTTATAGGGTGGAGGGAGTGGGGGGATGCTACCGAGACGAATCTCCCTGCAGGATATTGGAAATACTTGAGTCTTGTACAACATGCGGCTATTTAGGTCCCGGTCACTATTATAATCAAGTCCAACAACCAATAAAATAAGACCTGCCTTCGAGGATGCGGTTCTCCAACAAGACCACAGTGTCCGACTCACTATCACCGGTGGCTAGATCCAAGGAATCATTCCCATTACTCGCTTATCAAATTTGAGCCAGAACTTACTTTTCTTTCTGGACAAATTTGCATCTTTTTTTTTATAAATTTGTAATTTTTTGATAAATTTGTAATTTTTTGGAAAAATTTGCATTTTATTTTCAAAAATTTGGGAAAAACAAATGCACCTAAGGTTTATTTTCATCCCTCTTGGGGAAAAAGAAAGGCACCTAAGGTTTATTTGTATCCTCTTTGGTAAAAATCGACGGCACCTAAGGTCTAATTTCACTCCCCTGAGAAAAACTAAGGCACCTATGGTTTATTTTCATCCCCCCTACGAAAAACGAAGGCACCTAAGGTCTAGTTTCATGTATTTTGGTAAAAACGACAGCACCCAAGGTCTAGTTTCATCCCTTTTGGTAAAAAACAACGGCACCCAAGGTCTAATTTCATCCTCCTGGGAAAAACGAAGGCACCTAAGGGTAATTTCTTCCTCCCCTGGGAAAAACAAAGGCATCTAAGGTTTATTTTCATTCCCTTTGATAAAAACGAAGACACCTAAGGTCTAATTTCGCCCTCGTTAATAAAAACGAAGGCACCAAAGGTCTATTTTCACAATCCTTGGTAAAAACGATGGCACCTAAGGTCTATTTTCATCCCCTTTGGTAAAAATCAAGGCACCTAAGGTCTAATTTCATCCTACATTTGGAAAAACAAAAGTCCCTATACGGGAAGAGGAAATTTGCAATTCAAAACAAAATAGGAAGGAAAAAAATAAAATTAAAATACCAAAAGACAATATGAGGACAATATGAAAGTTTAGACATCCTGTTTATCAAATTTCAGAAAAAGAGTGTGTGAATTTGTAACGACTGTAAAAAACGTGTTAACATGAGGGACAGTGTTTAACTTCCCTTTTCATAATTCTGTCACAGAAATTCCGGCGATATGTCTAAAATGAAAAAAAAATCTGAAGAGCAGTTATATCTAGAGTGTTATCGAGAGGTCGATTGGGTTGACTGAATTCTACAGCAAAGATGAGATACTGGTAAAGAGAAGGCTAGATCAAAAATTTTGAATGTCACACGTGTATTTGGTGATAAAAAGCGAAAACAAGAAATCTCGTATCAAATTTATCAAGCTCATGTTGATGCACGAAACAGTTAATTTAAGATTTATTAACAATGGCAAATCAAACTACATTGAAAATAATTTTTTTTAAAAAAAGTAAAAAAAAATAGACAATGCTTCCCTGAAAGGAAGCAAAAATGGATAAAAAGTGAGAAAATTTCGAAACTAAAACAGAAAAATAAATTTAATATTTTTACTACTACATTAAAAATTGTAAAGTAAAAAATAAAAAAAATTATTTACATTAAAATTTTATTTACATAACATTTTTTTAAAGAAACTACGTTAAAAATTTAAAGTAAACAATTTTTAAAAATTTATTTACATTAAAATTCTTGGAAGTTTGTCTTTTCAGGTTTTCAAAAAAATTGCTTTGTACTAGTAAGGTTATTGGAAACAAAAAAAAATCCCCCTACGAGAGTGAGTTCAAAATTTATTTTCCTCATCTCAAAAACCATTTCAAATAATTGAAACAGAAGGGAAATAATTCGAGGCAATTGAAACGCAGTAGCGAAATTCCAGTGAGGCCCAAAAAGTAACTAGCATCGATTCCCAAAATCCTATAAATCTCTGGCTGAATTCCAGAACATTGGACATCGGTATCTTTGACTCTCGTCAAAGGGCCGATCGACTTCCAAAAACGTCAAAAATCGGGGTCCGCTTGAGGCGGCGCGTATGTGGCCTGTCGATTGGGTCTGTCGGGCCTTAACGGCAACCAAGGGAGGGGTAGAGACGGAGAAGGAGTCACCAGAGAGAGCGCAAGGAAAAAGAAAAGAAGACAAGAGAGGCAAAAGAAGAATGAGAGAGAGAGAGAAAGAAACAGAGAGATAGAGAGAGAGAAAGAGAGAGAGAAAGAAAAAGAATAGGAAAGAGAGACAGAAAGAAAGAAGAAGACACAAAGAAAGAGAGAAAGAAAGAAAGAAAGAGGAGAGAGAGAGAGACAGAAAGAGTAGGAGGGAGAGAGACAGAAAAACAGAGAGAGGGAGAGAGAGAAAAAGAGAGAAAGAGTTGCAAAGGTAGAAAGAAACAAAAAGACAGAAAGAGACACAAAGACAGAAAGAAAGAAAAGAACAAGAGAGAGCGGCAAAGAGACTAAGAGAAAAGGCAAGAAAGAGAGGCAAAGAGATAAAGAAAGAGAAGGAGGGAGGGAGACACCGTCCCGCATTATGGGACAAGGGGGGTCCATGGCATTAGTATAGCACGCCGGAATAATTGGGTACAGTCTGTCTGGCTACCGTGTGCAGCGTCGGCGCCTTTCATGCTTCCCCCTCCTCGTCCCCATCCCATTCTCCACATCACGGGCCTCATCCACTCTACGACCAACAATAAAACGACCAAGCAACAGCAGCAGCCACGAGAGAAAAAAGGATGAGCCAAACAGAAGCAAAACGTCACTGCATCCCGAACAACCAAAGACTATCTTCTCTACTTCCCCCCACCCACTCTCTCGGATCTTGAAGCGAGACGGCATTTTTTTTATTCCGAAATTGCTTCCCCTTTTTGATGAAATGGCTTGTTAGGTTTGAAACACTGTTGCTGCCCCTTTTTCACGAAATTTATTAATTTCAGTACTTTGCGAGAGTCACACGAGTGGTACCTTTTCTTGCCATTTTCTGGCATTGAGGTAATTATTTACATCGTTAATTTTAATTTTGTTTGATTACTTAGTGGACTGGATTTCAGGTGTGATTTTGTCATCAATTTGGAGTTGAAAAATTGTAGTGGTTAAATTTTTTCTTTTTGCAGGACATTGGCGTCTTTTAGACTTGGTGACCTTGGGGCCATTTTGGGCAATGTTTAGCAGAAGAGTATTCGCGACTATTCGGGTTGTTTTTCAAGAGGTAGTGCAAAGAATTTTTTGTAAATCTGAAAAGACATGTTGGCATTTGAAGAGAAGTTGCACTTTTTAAAATGGCTTCTGTTGAACAGTACAGTTTGTAAAAATGGCTTCTGTTCAACACTACTGTTTGCAAAAGTTGCTTCTGTTGAATAATGCCATTTGTGACAATTGCTTCTGTTATGCAGTGCCATTATTGTAAAAGATGATGTCATTTGTAACAATTGCTTCTTTTAAACAGTGCCATTTGTAAAGACTGATGCCTTTTGTAACAATTGCTTCTTTTAAACAGTGCCATTTGTA
>WNHD01000365.1:0-33506 GCA_011057455.1 Ganaspis sp. Gsp50
TGGAGTGAGATCTCACTCCAAGAAATTTAGAGTGTTTACTGTAATTGTTCTTGTTGTTTTGATAAATAATTGCATTCACCTTTTGTCAAATGTAGATATTTCAAGGGGTTGTTTTTACCCCTAAATATTGAATTGGTCCGATATAACAAAACACGTGTCAAATATTTTTCGACAAAGTATATGTATACCAAGTTTCAAGAAAATCGGTGAGTTTCACTTGGGTAGTGTTACTTGTTAGCTCAAAGTTTTATGATTTGCAAATAAAAAAGATAATCAATAATAAAATTAAATAAATAAGATTACATTTTAAGTCCCTTCTGGATGTAAGGGTTCAAGGCCTTCAGTTTTATCAATAAATGAGTAAATTAATTAAATATTTAGAATTATTGTTATGTCAAGATATTCCATTGTCATGAGAGATTTAATAATTTATTTTTGCAAAATAACTGTTTCTATATTTGAATCCACTTGGTCCAATTTAATTATTTTGATGTCTAATTAAGATTACTGTATCAGAATGTTTATAATATCCCTCCTATCGATTTCAGTGACTAAAATTAAGAAGGTGAATTAATAAAATTTCAGTCATCGAGGCAATAAGTCAGTTTTAAATAATTTAAATAGAAAATTAAAACCTCTTTCACTTGGGTAATGCAAAAAAACATCTATAAGAATTTGCAGATAGATTTATAAAAGAACATTTGGCTCGTATTTATATCAATTATGTAAATTCCCAGAGAAAGTCGAGTTTTCCTGCTTGTATTACAAAAGAATATTTTTATCCTCCAGGAATATTTCATAGTATCATGAAATTATTTATAAAATCTCTTGGGTATCGAAGGGAAGAATTTAGTTTTATATCACGTAGTTTCAGGCTTCAATTTTCGCGATAGGGATAAAGATCTATTTGCCTCAAAATTCTGAAATCGATGTACAATTTTTTGTACACTACGCTACACAGATATGGCGGAAAAGCTGGTTTTTTTTTGTGGTGGAGGGCTTGATTTCTTCGGGAAAATTCTTAGGTCGATGCTTTCGCCTACATGACTGGTGTCTCAATTCTCACGCCGTCGATACCAGGATTGAAAGTTCGATGGAGTAAGTTTTCTATTTCTCGTTTTGTCCGACCACCGTTTTTCACACTAACCTCGAAAATGGAGTTTACCAAATTTTTTTTCGAATTTCTTTAATGCATTGCAGACTGGAATTGACATGGGTAGAATCTTCTCTTATAATCTTCTCGATTTGTTTCATTATTCTGAGTCTTTGAATGATATTTTAATTAAAATTAAACAGATTTTTAAAGATAATAAATTTCCTTTTGTTGGTCCTTTCAGATGAACTACAAATAATACATTGAATCGTCACTTGGGGAAAAAAATAAAATAAACGTGAAAAGGTAGAAAAATAATTGTCCAGCGATACTGAATTGCACAACGTTGATAGAGAGCTTATTCTGTCAGAACCATTTTCTACTTGAAGACCCGAGCAACCCTAATTCAATCCGATCGAAACCGTAGCGGTGTCAACTGGTGCCAAATGGTTACTAGGTTGGATTTTCTGCCTCTCAATTCACTTACCAAAATCTATTAACTATCCTAGGTTTTTTCTAAACTTTTATTTACGTACTTCACTCAATTCTTGTAATTTTAGAATGCAACGTTTTTGGAGTATATAAATATGTTATCCATTAAAAATATTAATGTTGTAATTACATTATTCTTCACGCAATGGAAATTATAATTAATTGTTCAAACATTCAAAATTGTTTATGATACAAGTTGAGAAAGATTAGGGAATTATTAATTAAAATTGTAATATGTAGGTTTTGTTGATTTGAATTCTAGGGATTTATATGTATCCGTGGTAAACGTGCAACGTTGAGCATGAACATTCAATGTGCTGTGATAGCGATAATTAATAACCTACATAGTCAAGTTAGTAGCCTATTAATCTCTGCTGGAGATTTCAATCACACATTGTCTGAACAAACTTTATTAACCTAATATCTAGCATCCTTTAAAGTAGACATATTTTTAATTTAGGCACATTTTTGGTACATTCTTTAAAGAAACCTAGAGAAGGATGATTCTGATCATTTAGTGAATAAATAATTTTCATTGAAAATCTGAAAGTAAGTTTTATGTACAGCAATTTTCAATAATTGGATTAAATTGTGCACAAAATAGATTTAAGGTGAAGCTAAGGTTAAGCGAAATGAGGCAAAAATCACTTGGTTATAAGTTTCGAAACTTTAGGAAGATAAGCAGAGAGTTAGTATTAGATAGTAATGAATGCTCGGTTTGCCAAAGGCGACAATTCAACTTCTTCAGAGAATAGATCAATAATGCTTCAATAACTGGAGCTCAATTCATTTCAAACTTACTATCACTATTTATTCCTTTTTCATCAACGTGAATGAAAGTCTAGATTATTTGTTGAAGAATTGATTAAGATTGAATCCTAACTGTAAGTTTGTGATTACAATCCAATACTTTATCCATAAATTCGTTATAACCAAATTCTATTTATTTTATAATCTTATTTTTTATTATATAATAATTTATTTTTATTTACTTGGATTATTTTTAATCAATTAATTATTTATGAAATTAGCACCAAGTTATTCTTAAAAGAAAATCGGAATGATCAGGAAAATAACTAAAACCTATAATTTCAAATCTAATTTGAACTACCTACTAGCAATAAACTAACAGATTAATGTGTAAAACCCTTATTTCTCTTCTCAAAAATTTCTCTTCCCAAAAAAGTCTCCTAATACTACAGTTTCAGTACTTTGCGAATGTCAAGGTAAGTGTAGAAGATTAGTTAAGGGCAATGATATAAATTTAAAAGATGTTTGTAGTGTAATTCTTTGTGAAGAGGAAGAAGAAATATTCAGATTTAAAGTTACATTCTCTTCAGAAAGTCATTTGCCTTTTGTGATGCATCTGCAACTTTCTCGTACGTTGCACCTTGAAACGAGCGAGACAAATGCAACGTTGAATAATACATCAAGTTTCGACATTGTATTAATGTTCGTTTTCAGTAAAAATTCTTCAAGTCGCATTATCCCTTAGATTTTGAACGTGAATATATAAAATTAAATAAACCGTAAAATTTTAAATCATAGTGTACAGCTCGCAAATCTTTTTAAAAATTCTCAAACAACATTTAATAAGAATATTTATTTTACTAATTTTCATTTAAAACTTAATCTCATTTCAGACAGTTGTTAGTCATCCAAATGATGATTCAACAGAAATTAATTGCTTACTAGAATGCTATTAAAGAATAGCGCCTAGAATAATTCAGGTTAACAAAATTTATTACAAATACTTTTTCGGTTCCGGAAATCTAAGACAAGAATGAATATTATGATAAACAGAATTTACTGAAATTTTACGCCATCTGCTTTGTTAAAAACGCAAAGCTTCGCTGATGAGGCTCTAGTACACTTTCTGCAACTTTAAATTGTATGAATGAACTTCCTCGGCTAATGAAACCTTTTGTTTTGAATTTAAATATTCTTTTGTAAAATAGTCCTCATTTTTCTAAAATAAAACTTTCTAAGTTTAGATTCAATTGAAAAGCAAACGAAGCATTTCAACGTTTATTGCTCCAACGTTGAATGTCAATTATCGTATAATCTTCCCTTAAGCAGTCGACATCCATTTACATGTCTAACGACTCAGTTAATGAGGAATGTTTCGAAAATACACTTGAGCATTTCCTCATTAGGTAAATAAACTTATTTCAATCAAAGTTCGAGATTTTGCAAACTGTAGTTAATTATGGTAATGTGTATAATTATTTCCATAACTCAATGGACTGTCATTAATATTAATTAACGCGAATACTGAGTGACCACAATCTTCGTGTTACACTTTCAATTTCAAAGGAGTGCATGTTATGCATACATAAAGGGTCAAATAATGTGTTAAATTTTCAATAATTGTAATCATGATTACATAGTGGAGACAACTGTGGTTTGCATATGTCAGAGGCTAATTGTACCTAATCCATCTGCTCTGACAATACTCAGAGTGCATCTTCAGTTCTGATAATTAGTACAATTCTCTTCTCTAATTTAGTAATTAATTAAACTATTTTATTGGTAATCCGGACGTCAATTAGATTTCTCGCCTTTTCGTTTTATAATTATACTTAAGGGCGAGTTTACTAATGAATACCGTATTTGTAGATAATCCACATTTTGATAATATGATTACTGATCCTCAGGAACCTCAAAACTTCAACCATTTTTTGATAATCATCAAATTTTAAAAGTAGTTTCATAATCTTAGATTCTCGATTTTGAACATCAGAAACTCGATAGATTTAAATACAGTGATCACTTGGGAATAGTTTGTAAATAGTTTTGCGTTATGTTTAAAATGGGTGAAATTGTGATAGTTTTAAAGTTAGTGGACAATTTCCCACGCCAGTTTTCCAGAACATTAGAAGCCAAGACTTTAACAACAACGAAAAGGAAATTACAGAGGAACAGGAGGGTCAACGTTCGAAGTTTGTCCTTGGCAGAGATCCAGTTCAACGACGTGTGTCTGGAAAAATACACATTGGCAACTTTGGCTATGTTAGCCAGAGCATGACATTTATAATCAAGGAAAATTATTTACTATCAGAAAATTATTCCTTTCTACTGGACACTCTCAAGTCCCATTTGTTAAATGTAACGAATGATTCAATTTCAGAAGTAATGCACTGATCCAATTTCTAGTCCCTTGGGATTTATTGTGCATTTAGCAAATCCCAGTCGAAACATTGATTATCTGATAGTTCTTCTAATAGCAATTTCTGGGAGGAGAATCGTTTAATTTATTTTGTAGTAATGTTAAAATCAATGGTGAAAAGATTTATTAACTTTCAGTTTCAGCTTTAAGAAAGTAACACGTCATATGAATGAGGCACAAGAGGAAGCATAATCCCGGATGCAATTCGCATTGCACGAGTAAACAGGATGTTCTCTGTCTTACTGTTTGTTTCAGCCTCTTGCTCTTGGATTTTCCGTAACGCGATTGCGCGAAATATTTAGACGGAAAGGGGGCAATTGTTTGAAATCCGTCGGATTGAGGCCCTCGAGGGTAATGGTATTACTGCCCTCGTGTATAGCTCTCATTACACCCTTGGCAATACTCCATCATCCAAGGGGTGGCTTTGTCATTAAATCAAGGATTCTGAATTATATACTCTTTCAGAGAGCTACAAAATCTTTTTGAATTGCTGCTATTTACTTTGTTTTAGAACCCATTTCTCAACAAACTACTTCCGCATTCAAGATAGTAATAAAACCGTATTTCTGCATCTTTATTCTCAATGCTTATTGTGCTTTGATTTAAAATGAGAAGGACATCCAATGCTGACGAATTCGATCGATAAATTATATTTCATGTATAAAATTATATACAATAGGTAATGGTGCTTTAATGTTTAATCGTTAGAATTTGACGATGGGGAATATTCTGGAATGTTTAAGATATTTGAAATTGGATATATAATAGGATCGTTGCCGACCACTTTTTCAAATCCATTTTTCCCAAGATCCAGAATCCTATTGGTTCCTGTACTGGAGGTGTGTGTTATGCTGCTTTTGAACTTGTAGTTACTTTGCTGGTCAGAAGGTGAAAATAGCATATAAAGTTACTTTTTCGCTTACTTGCAAAGCATCTCACCAGATGTCCTATCGTACTAGCAGAGATAATTTTGCTGACTCTACTTTTTTTAACTTAAAAAGAATAGACTTTTGGAAAATTAGAATAGATTTTTGACTTTTTCAGCTGGTAACAACAATGGAAATAGTGAGTTTTTCAGGCTTAGAGTTTTCGTAAGATAAGGCGACACCCTCAAGGACTATATGGATAGTGTTACTTCAAAAAGCCAAATGTTGGGGAGAGATGACATTATTTTTTGTTGTCAGTTCTAGTATATATTTCCAGACCCTAAATATCTGTAAATACATACATGTACAAGGGAAGAGAATCACCCGAGGCGGTTCGCACCCTTCCAGCATCACCCCTGCCTTTCCTAACCAACCGGATTAGTGTGCAGGGTAGATTAGAAGTCTTGTGTTAAATTTAACTTTCTTGTAAGCAAACTTGAATGCTGACACCTCTAACAACAAGGCTTTTCTGATCAATTTTAGATATGGATCATGATCTGTCAATCTGTAGTTAAGTCCCTAAAGCAACCATGCAAAGCACTTCTTGTAGCATAAGGATGGAATAGATTTTCAATCTTAAAAGAGTATCAGAGGTGAAATTGTGTTATCTGTCTTGATCAGATAGACATGCAATTCTGTAACCTCTACCATGTCTCGCTTTGTGTTTCATAATTATCATTATAAGTGCAGAATAAATAAAACATGTGTAACAAATATGATTTAGATAATAATAGTCTTTCGAAGTAGTCTTTCGACTAAGAATAATTGAAGATTTCCCCTTTAAATACATTTTTGACAAAAATAGCCGAAAATCGGAATTAAACTTTAATGTTCAATTTCTCGTAATAGTTTCAGTTACAAAACTTGTGACATGGTAATTTTTACCACTCACAATGTTCATATAAAAAACTTTCACGAAGCCACCCACGACCGTTGCGACTCAGCAAACCGTAACCGATGACGTAAATTAATAAAATTGTCACTAATCACGCATGAATATTTTGTTGTTCACATGTATTGCGAACTGTCACTTCGAGCCGTCTTCTGCTATCAAGAGTACACTTTCATCGATCTAGCTGGCAGCACATCCTTGAGTATCGATCAAGATTCAGCGGAACGCTCACACCTGCTTATCATCCCGAATTTCTAATTTCTCTATTCTCGCCCTTTTCGTCACTACTAGATGTCACTTCGATGTCGAAATTCAACCCATCAAATCTACTATATAAAGGGAAATACGACTCGACAACAGATTCCTTGCTTCATGACTCTTTTAATTAATTGAAACTAGATAGATTATTATTTTCAGAGCGAACTCCAAGTTCTTGAATTAATCGAAGCTTCACATCTTCGATAATAATTTTATGGCGTAAATTAATCTAGTCATTATGTCAAAATCGCCAATTTAACTCTGGAATATAGCAGAGAACTTTGAATTTACCGCAATGGATCCTGCCTCAATTGACTCGTTATAATTATGATCATATAATTTGTTAGTTTAAGAAAGAGTCCTAAATTTCTTAAATTAATTGGGTATTAGGACACCTAATAATAATTCTTAATCCTTGTTGTTTCAAACGCAACTGTGAAGTTGTTTATATTATTTCGGTCTGTTGACACGAAACTCTACATGGCTACGACCCCGTCGCTAGTAGTTTGGAATTTTTGAGCTCCAGAGGAGGATCTACCGAGGTTTTCTTTTGGGAGGATTTATCCATACGAAGACGATGTTGGAGAGATAAAATATATAAATGGAAGCGGTTTTGATCGAAAAATTCGAGTTTGATCCAGCGCCCTTGAGAAGTACAGCCCTGAAACTCATCGGAAGTGACTACGTAAGAAGAAAATAGAGATAACAAAGGATAGAATACGGGAATAAGAAAAAGAGGCGAATAGGGCACATGTTTCGACAGGAAATAAAAATTAGGAACCGGCACTTTAGTCTCGAAAGACTGATAGACAGGACGTTCGTCGGTGGCAAGATGTCAAAAATCACAGTTTTATATTATAAGAAATTACCAATTTACGTTAAAAAGTTCAAAATTTTAACCACTCGAAGGAACTAATAAAGGTTCATGTAAGTAGTTTTCCTTTTAATAGTTAAATAGTTAAATTTTCCGAATTTTTCGTAGTATAATGTATAAAGTTTAGACATGTCCGTCGAATAATTTGCTTTAACTTAATACTATTCACAATTTTAATGATTTAAAATGAGTAAATTTGGTTAACATTTTTCTTTGAGAAAATAGTGGTTATGAAAGTGCGTGATTAGCTTTCTTTGAAATGAGCGAAAATTGTGAAAATTTAACATGTAGATTCGAGCGTGAATCTTCAAACGAATTTCTTCAAAGTTCGTAAGACTATTTCGATTATAAAATTTTCCCTCCCTTTAATCTTATCGTTACCCGCGTTCTTTATTAATTGATAAAATTATGATTTTTAGTGATTAAGTTTATTGTGTAAATGCCACAATAATTGATGGATTCTTTCGTCGCGTTATCGTTACCCTCCCCCCTACTCCTTTGCTTTTCATGAGACGGTTCGTTGAGTTCAGTCTTTGCGATTTTAAGAAATATAAATTTAGAAATGTTCATTAACGAATACAAAACTTGTTTGTACGATATTTGGCGAGTTTCTATTCACAATGACTGAATAGAGAATTAAAAAAAAGAGAGAGTAATCCCGTGACTGATTTACGCTGCGTCTAGTCAATGGCGACATTTTGATTTAAAATTGTAATTATTTAGGGTTATCGATCTTATTGTCGAATATAATTTTTTTTTATTTTGCGAATTTATCTTGTTGTTAATAACTTTTGCGTTGTCGAATTTAACTTTACTTTACATTTACAAACTAGTTTTGGATTCATTGAGAATCAATTTTGATTTTAAAATTAAATTTATTCCTTCTTGTAATTATATTTTAAAAGTTCAAATCTAACATTGACACTCTATTTTCCGACTTTATGGCTTATTTTGAGTCTTGCGATTTATTGTTATTAGTATTTTGATCTACTATGTCAACGACTTTGAAATTTAGCGATTATGATTATAATTCGGATTATCGCTAATCATTTAGGATTTTATAATATTTAGTAGAATCCTCTCTTTGAATTTTTCTAATTTTAGGCGAAAAAAATTCTAGAACCTTGTTAATATTGTCATTCTCAAATAATTATATCAGGAATTGCTTTTTCTTATTGTAGCGATATTGAAATTTAGTGTTAAATCTAATTCTTTTATTTAGGAAATAATTTACTGAGTCTAATGAAACAAAATTTGTTTAATTTTTCTTTATTTAAATTCTCCTTTTGGATTATATTTAGAATCTTCGACATTTAAATCTAAATAAATGGAACTTTTTCTTGTTAACTTAATTAATTCTTTTGTTTTGTTTTCTCAATTCCCCATTTTTCGAACCACTTCCCGTGCGTACCATTAGTTAACTGACTGCCCGGTATTTCAAGGAGTTTTTGAGATCATTTGACTTGTCATTTTCTAGAATCCCAAGCTGAATGTCGTAAAATATCTGGCAATTAGTCGTCCCGCTATTTAATTTATGGTCTATTCAATTTATTTTGGATTTTTTAAATTAATTACTTGTAGTAGGATTTTAAGTTAATCTTCGGGAATAATTGGTTAAATACTAGTTTTTGGTTTTTTTCTTTTGACTTCGTGCTTTTAATTTAACTTTGCTAATGAATTTTAATCGGTTGTTCGTTACCGAGATTCCTCCCTGTCTAGCTATTTCTTTCTTTTTTGTAATTTAGCGTATTTGGAATGTCTTAGTGACTCGGCACTATGACAATCAGTTTTGTTCAGGTTAGGTCGTTTTGGGAAAATTGGCGCCAAAGCGACCGTAGTTTGGTTAAAGTCGAGATCTCGCGACTCGTTTTGGTTTCCTGGTGGATTTTGACAATTCTCTTATGACTTATTGTTTCCCTTTTTGTTTGCGTATCAGATTAGTTTTCGATCAATTAACTTCTTAACAAACTGGCGCATAACATTTATTTTAAACCAGTCTAAAACATCAGAAATAATAATTTTAAAACCCTGAAATTAATGTATATGGATGATCGGCGTGATTTTTGAGTTTCTTCTTTTATTTTTTTATGAAGAAACTTACTGTAGTAAGGTTAACGGATTAACTACGATAAGAATGATTTGTCTTAAACTTGTAGTTTGGTTTGACTGAGTACAATAATAATGTTTACAAAAATTGAGTATATATATTGTTTGTTTTCTAATTGAATTTTTCTTGAGTAAAAATCCATGTCACAAACTATTTCTAAAAAGTCTATTATTTTTATATGAAATATTTCTTGAAAGAAGTGCAACTAGAGAAGTGGGAAAATAAGCTGAAATTTACAATCGAAATACAATAAATAGATTTCTGATCATTTGTAGAAAAATCCCTTGATAGTTTTTTGTCTTTGGTAAGTTTTCCACGTCCAGTGTAATAGTACTTTACTGTTCGTATTTCCTTTTCCACAAAGGTCTTTTTCTTTATTTGAAACCTCGAAATAAAAGCTTTTACAAACTTTGAAGGAAATCAAGAAATCTTTCAAATAGAAACCGTTCTTGTATAACTATTTTGAATAATGAATTCGCAATGATTTTTCTCCCTTTCAACTAGACAGAATTTTTTCACTAAAGCTAAGAAGATTTAAATAGATATAGCTTCGACTTTATCTCGAGATCGACTTAAAGTTTATGGTCGACTGAAATTGAAATAAGATACAGGATTCGAGCGGAGGAAAATTACACTTTATTCCACTATTTACAGTTGAAAGAAATTGAGTGGGAAACTTTCCTTGATGATCAAACCTTTGGCGAGTTCAGAACAAATAATTATTCCCGTGGGTAAAGCACAATTTGAAATTACGAAAATCTTTAATCGGAATTCTATTAAGTTGCATTTTGTCACTATATTTTTAGAACAAATTTTCAGATGGTTTTCGGTTACGTGACTGTGAGAATTGAATGGACAATAGTTTCTCAGCTTCTGTTCAATATTCCACACGCTCAACAATAAAGTGACCGCACTATGCGCCTTGTATTCCTTTCCTTTGGAGAAACTCAAAGTAATGGCAACTAAAGTGCAGAACGATAACGACTGGAATAAAATAAAATTATTTTTTTCATCGAAAGTTCAACTTTTTATGCATTAATAAATTTTTCAGAAATAAATTATACTCTATACTGTATAGATTATTTTTAAGTGTTACTCTAATTGCGATCATTTAAATTTTTTCACCTGAATGAGACGTAAAGAAAGATTTGTATTTTTAAATTTCTTATATAAAAGTTAAATAAATAAATAGACAACTTACTGAAAAGAAGAAAGAGATATCTTGGCAATTTGTTGAACCTTGTTTTGCAGCATTTTCTAAAAAGTTTTTTCATTTGATAAGATGATAAAAATCCGTTTTGTGGACGGTTGAAACTACAGTGGACGAGTTTTCCACAGGTGTACATAAAAAGGGTTTATGGTTACATTTGCCGGGTTTACGACTAGAAGATATAGTCTATGGTTGTAGTGCGTGGTAAATTTGCGGAAAACATTATCGCATCATCGGAACATACTACGCTGTGCACTTACAACAGCCATTTTCCAAGCACAGGATAAATTTCCTTTTACAGAGACATAACAAAAGGAAAGTCGAAGCAGAAAGTTCTACTACTTGATGTACACAATTTTCGTTTATTGCCAGGTCAGTAAATGCAAGTAATTTTGAATTCAAAGAATTTCCCACAACCAAATAAAGTCAGTTCAGGCAAAAGACGTTTTTATTTCAATGAACTTTAATTGTTACAAAAAAAATTAATTTAAATCCACAATGTAATACACTTGACTTATAAATTTACACTTTACTTTTAGATCTTTTGCACTCTCAGGAATTTTACTAAATTTCGCTCTTACTGTTTGCTTTTTTAAAAGTCTATTCATCTCTAGTCACTACTTTTGTTTGACCAATGACAGTTAACAATTACGCTCCAAATCTCAAACAAATACATTTATCCAAATGACAGAATTTTATCTTTTACATAAACTGAACCATTTCTACTAAAATTTTAAAAAAAATAATACAACTTAAACTTAGCACTATTCCATTCAAAGGTCCCATCTTACTAAAATAAAGTTAATACAGAGAAATAATGACTTTTTATCACAGTGTAATTTCAATTTTAGAGAATTTTAAACCTGAATGAATTTCATTCAAGAATCAGTCATAATAAAAAATTAGCGTTTTAGTACATACAAAATATAAAAGAATTTGGTCCAAAGTGTGTAAAAGATACACTTTGAGTGTTAATATGTACGTACAAGAATGTGCATAAATGTTTTTGTTTGAGAATAAGTCTCGTAAAATAAGGGAAATGTTTCAAAATTCGGTTCGTTTTCTTCTGTAAAATAATTGAATTAACTTACAATTAGTACGAGTAAAAACTATATATATATTTTATATATCCTCTTAAAATATCAAAATTATGTTCATGTCTTTAATTTTAAAGATAATACAAATAAAAATAAAAATTTTGTGTAGATAAGAAATTACATTCTATTTTCTTTATTATTAAGGCGGGATAACTTGAGTAATGAGCGGTGTGGGTTAGTCTATCACTATCGATAGCTATTATTTGTGAGATAATGTAGGTAATAAAAGGCGCGGTCTAGATTAAGTGATTTTCTGTAAGGATGAGTATCCAACGTTATTGATAGCAAAATAGAATGTTTCCCTGTAATGAGTACAAAAGAGTTGTTTGACTTAGTCTTACTATTTAGGAATTTAATTAATAAATGGTATTTTTCTAACTTAGATAAACTAAGACACTTCCGTTTATGCTCCAATTAATTAATTTCTTTGTTTTTGTGAAAATAACAATCCAGAAATTCGCTAATTTTGTACAATAAACTTTATTTTTTAATAGTTTTAAAGCTTACAAATAGACTTGTTAAAGCATATATCACACGTATCATTCCTAAACCGGGGAATTTGTATTAATGTTATCATGTTTAGAAAAAGATATCAAATAAGATACGAGGATATAGTTTAAAATAGGGATCTTTAAATCCATAAAAACATTGAAATTAAATTAATATTTGCCACCTGTTTTCAGATTTAAATTCTTTTCTCTCATTTAAACATACTTTATTCTTTCTTTCAATTACCAAATCTGTATTTCATTATAATTCTGTTTTATTTCAATGAATTAATTTTTACTATTTTTATTAAATATTTATAATTTTTTTAATATGTTTGTCGCATAATAATAATTTTTGTGGGTATATTGACACCACAACTATTTAATTAATATGCATTTTACTGTGTTTCATTTCTCATTACAAGAAATGAAAACATTATAATATCATAATCTTATAATAAATAAAATAATAAAAAAAATAAAAGAAATAAAATTATTAAAAGAATAAAAATCTTATGAAACCAAGTGTTTAATTTTGTATAAAAATTTCTCTTCAGACTAAAATTCAAAAATAAACAAATCAAAATTCAAAAACAAAATAAATAAACTCACTTTCAAAAGCAATTCTTTGTTACCAAACAAAACCAAATCGAAAGATTAAAACTATGAAAAATTTCTAAAATCAAACGAAATAAAATTGATTACTTATTAAATTTATATTGACCTGCCTACGGCCCTACATCTCAGTGGATTTAGCTGCGCCCTTTGCTAAATATTGTTATTATTGTATATATATTAATGGAGAATTTAGAAAATTCAATATTTACAAATAATAAATGAATTATTATTTGTTAATTTTTGTTTTAAGATGTAAAGGGTTTCAGACTTTGTTTTGACTGTGAGGACACAAAACGTTTCCTGCACGGTAGTGTAGGTTTGATCATTTCACCTTGTGACAACTAAAAGCTAAATGGCTTTCAAATTTCATCTATAAGTGGTGTAATGATAAAGTTGTTAAAGTTAATTTGACCGACCACAACCACATTATTGTTAAGACTGTTGGATGATGTGATGGTACGATGAGATATATTATGAAATCTAACCAGGGAATAAATGGTCCCATGGGTGGCTACAATGTTGGTAGTCAAGTCTGTATCCTTGTTGAGATTGCTTAGGTTTACCTTGTGTTTGCAGTTATCGTTTAACGTAAGAGATATTATCTCAGTTTGGGAAACTGCCAACAGAACCCTTAATGGCAAATAAAACACCTATACCAAAACAAAATAGTCTTACCAAAAAAATCAGAAAAAGTGATAATGTGAAGTTACATTGTTTTTACCAAGCTCAAGTGAACTATGAATTTGTGAATGATGAAATTTCTTTATGAATTTGTGTTTGTACAACTTTGAGGAAGATTCAGAATAAAAAGAAACTCTGACCAAAAAGAAAGAAATATCTTGCCATGAAGATTTCTGAAACATTAAAAGGAATGGGAACAGTCCAAGTGTTCAAGCATCAAAAAGTAACTCTAGAAATCCGGGATCAGAAATCTTTAACTGAGAACTCAAGAAGGCTTCCGTTGCAAGGTTTTTAAATCAGTTTAAAGAATGGAAAGTGTACGAGGATCAGAAAACTACTCTGGGACTCTGGAATTAGGACAGTTCATGGAGAATAGATTTACAGACTAGAGCATAGCTGAGGAATATATAGGGAAAATGTGGTAATACTTCACATAGATCTATCACCATATCTGAAGATACATTATCTTTCAAAATAGGCGACAATTTCCCATTAGACTTGCTCTAGTTATGACTATAAATAAATCATTATTCGCTTCTAGTAAACGTCCTTTAATTTGCAAAAAATATTTGTTTGCTTGCATTATTGTTTAAACATAGTCACCAATGAATTAAGCAGATGAAAATCAAAATTGCAATGCATATATAACATTAATTGTATTACACATACTGTGGATGGATGCATTAAATCAAATAGCGAAATGTGGTACATCAAAAGCAAAAGGCTGGTAATAAAGTGATTGCCTACAAGGAATCTGAAGATTTATGCGTTCAAGAAGACTTGCACAATTTATTGCTGAGTTAAGTAAATAAAAATAAAAATGGATTGGTGCAAAAGCCATCGTTCAGCAAGCGTTAACAAATTGAATTGACTGCATAAATTGATACAACCAGATCCTCTGTTAGTATAGGACCTGAGCAAACCTAGCTATCAAAACGTAGTTTTTAAAAATAGAAAATTTTTCTTTTCTATTTTTAATAATCTTGTCTACTAAAGTCGAATAAATTGATTTGGACAAAAAAGAATGCACTTTGGATCAATTTAATCCCCACGGATCACTGGGATTTAAAAAATAATATCTCTCCAATTAGTCAAATATCACTAAAAACTCCTAAGCCTTAATTGTGGAGCCCTGATCCACCTTCGAAACTGTCGGAAGACTTTACCTTTGGAGGGACCATTATGATATTTACTAATAATTTTAAATTATTATTATGTTCTATAACTGTAATTCTACTCTCTATAGATCAAATCTCTAGTGTTTAATTTTAATGAAAAATTTAAGATTTTTTTAAATTAGACTTTTAATAATAAACGTATACAACTATATGACGGCAGTTTTATATTATTATAAACAAGGACGGTAACCTTACTATCTTTATCATACAATTATCAAATTAAAAAGGACTTTATCACAGACCAAGAAGAGTCAGGTAATGATCATCTAAAAAAATTATTCACGCATGGATTAGATTTATGGAGCTGGTTCTTCATATTTCTTATAACTTATCTTTCCAGATATGGTCTGTGACTACAGAAGAAAATAAAAAATATAAGCAAATTAAGAAAAAATATGTGCAGACTCGTTTCCGGGAAGATTTTGGATTAATAGTAGACAAACCTCGTCAAGTTTTAATTCATTAATTCATTAATTAGTTAATCAATCATTTATTTTTAAAATTAGTGGTAATAGCAAGGACGGCAATACCGCGCGAAGATTTTTTTTTATAATTCACTTGTACATCTGACATAATAGGAGTTGATGAAGAATTAATCAAACGATTCTATATTATACTTCAAACTATGTCTTGTGGGAAAAGAATTGACGCGAGAAAATTTGGTGAATATACGTGCAATACGGCTAAAATTTATGTAAGTAAATATAATTGGTACTACATGCCTTCCTCAGTTCACAAGGTTCTAATTCATGGAGAAAGTATAATTAAATACAACGCTATTTTACCTCTTAAACAACTGAAGAAGCACAAGAAACCAGAAATAAAGATTATAAAAACTATAGATTACATTTTAGAAAATGTTCCAGATCTGCAACTAACGAAGATGTTTTCAACATGTTATTATGTACATCTGACCCTTTCTTATCCAACACTCGGAACCAAACTTCCCGAAAAGATCAGGAACTTGATGAGGAAGTTTTAAGTTTATTAGAAATGTGAATTTGAAAATATAAATCTACACACAATCAATACTTGCATTTGTTTTAATTAATGTTTCAAAATATGATGTTCAAGTGACTTTCGAATAAAATTGTAAGGGATCGTAAGTAATACAATTTATCTATAATTTCATGAAACATTTGCACACGTATTGGAAAAAAAATAAAATATATGTATTTGCTCAAAAACATAAATTTTAATAATTGTAATTGTAACATTTTACTGACGAATTACAACGTTAACTAATTTCCACATTATTTTCTATAAATACTAAAATATTTTACGCGCAATATTGGATCTATTTTGAATTTTTAAAATCCGACTTCAGATTCGTAATCAGCGACTCCAAAAACCCTTGAGTACCAAGTTTCAAAAAAATTGATCACTTTTTACAAATTAGTACGCCATATTGGATCCGACATTTTGAATTTTTAAAAAATAACATCAGTTTCGTAATCAGCGACCTCAGAAACCTCCAAGTAACCAATTTCAGCTAAATTCGTGGTGCAAGTCCAGGTTACGCCCATGGTGGTAAACTGGCCAAAATTGGGCACCTAAGGTATTGTGCTCCGGTGATTTTGACATATAAACCAATGCAAAACATAATAAAACAAACAGATAGCCAAGTAATATAATTTTAAATCCAATATGCTCTAACCAAACTTATTTGAATTCGTTCTTTTCATAACCTCTCAAATAAGGGACGAATACCAATAATCAATTTAACAGAATTGTACTCCGAAGCTAATTTCTGCTTCCTGGTTAAGATAATTCACGAAGGTATGTTCCACTTGAACTTTCGCACAATCTGAACAAGACAATTTTATAATTTCCGTTTGACCTTTTTAAAATTTAGTAAACTTATCCTATTTTGCACTGTTCGTAAAAATGTAGAATAGAATTTGTTTAATTTCTATGCACTGTAAAAAGTAGGAGGACACTTGTATATTTCCGTGCAATTCCCTTTTCTAGAGAAATCGCAAGCAAAATAGAAAATGTAAAAGGAGTGGCGCAATCTACAGATAGTTGAAGAGATCTACGTAAGGGCTTTTCAAATTTTGTCACATTTTCAATGCACGTGCATTGTGCTGTGTTCCCAATTCACTAGGTACACAAGATGTGGAAATAATGGCCTTTGCCGAAAGGTCTGAAGGTATTGGAAAATAATAGACATTGTAAGCAGTGTGCCATGTTCGCTTCAATAATACAAAGTTGTTTGTAAAAAGGTTTAGAGCCTATTTTAATATTGATTAAATGTCAACATCTAATTAATCCGTTATGTAGGATGCAACTAAAGCCTCTTGAGATATTGAACAGATCGTACTTCTTGCTGATTTTAGAATATTTTAATATCAGATACGATTTTTTACCAAAAAATTTGTTTTTGAATATTATTTACTTTTAAACTCTATATTGTTTTATTATGATATTTTTTAAACATTAAAAATAAAAAATAATTTTAATAACATTTTTTATTATGATTGTTATATTAAATATTGTTTTAATATTGTAAAACATTGCTGAAGAATTAAGTAATCGGTTTTAATTGAACACATATTTGGAGGACAAATTTAACCGTATCGTATACGTGTAACAGTGTTGGAAAGTGTGTCAAACGATATTAGCTTTGACATTTTTTAAAAGTCCAAGTGATGAAAATATGAAGGGTAAGTCTTCATCGATCTTCATTCAGAATAAGTGGCGACTTAATTGTGTCACGGTTATTAAAGAGGCGCCAATTTTCTCAAGCGTTTTAATATCAGAAAAATTTCTTCTTAAAGCACAAGTGATTTTAAAAAAAATCGTCTTCATTTTTATTAAGACAAATGAATTAAAAATTCTAATTTCCACTATATTTAAAAAGATTTATCTACACCGCAGAATTTTCAACAAAATTGTCAGATACAACTCAATTTCTTCTAAAAATGAGAGAATATGTTGAAAAAAAAGACCAGTTATTATCTTTTTCGACAATAATCGAAGTGTTTAGAAGCACTCTGGAAATCATGAATTAATTGAAAAATTGTGTCAGTTCTGTATTTAGTGTGTGACAGTTGTCAGAGACTCAATCTTGAAAGCAAACACGTATGTTGTGTGCGTCCATATATACACAACATGTCATGTGTGCATTACTATTTTGAAATATAGAGTTGGGTTTCGAAACGAGAAAACTTCCGCAAGAATATAAACGGATCCAGATGAAACTTTTATTTGCCGAACTATTTGAAATTATTAAAAGCATTTCCCTGTTTACTACTCACGGAACCTCACGTTGTCATTTCATTTTCCTCTGGATTTCTACAACGACTCGACTTTTTCAAGAAGCTTTAATAAAACCACGCACCTTTTAAAAATTCTCTCTTAAAACTTAACGATTTTACCTTTCACAAATAATTTGCATAAACAAATTATGAAACAATAACACTTAATTGCAAAATATTTTTCTTTCTACTTATAATAATTTTTCGTATTCTATGTTAGGTTACATTCGCATTTAATTTTTTTTTCACTTATTCATAAACAACAGAATAATTATTACACATGTTACTTTTGAAGAATGCTCTAAAATTCAATACATGTATAATAGAATAAATATTCACGTGTGTATTAATTATTTCCACGATCAAGTTATTTAAATATTTTTATTCTAAGTATGAAGAAAATTTAAAAATTCTTTTAGTAGCTTCTTACATTGCGCAGCACAGTGGGAAAAAAGTATCTTTGTACAAAACAACTTTCAGATTGTAACTTTGACCCGAATTAAATGAATTTTTTTAAAATAAAACCCAATTTCCTATCTCTTCCTAGTGGTCAATTTGACCAAAAAAAGTATTTATTTTTTATTTATTTATAAAGATAAAATTTTGATTTTGTTTAAAAAAGCGCAATTTTTTTTAAATAATTACGAAAATTAATAATAATATATAGTATAAATTTGTTGAGTTTTTTTTGGTCCAATTGGCCTCGAGGAAGCGATGGGAAATTTTATTAGCTTTAATTTAAGAAAAAAATCATTTAATTCCGGTCAAAAATACGATCTGAAAGTTGTTTTGTCCAACGATACTTGAAATTGGAAGCTTGACTTCCAGGTACAAACACCGGTAGCAAAGTTTCTTTAAGAAAAGAATTAAAATCAATTGCAGTATAAAATAAACTAATTGGTTTTAGTAAAAACAGACATTAAAGACTTTTTGTAACTGCGTCTGTTATAATATCTTGTAATAAAATAATAAGTTCATTGATTTAATTAACTAGCGATGACATGATATTGCATCGTACAGAATTTTTGTTAATGTGATATTGCTACGCTAAAATAAAAAAAAACACAGGAAGTACATGAATCACGATTTTAATGAAATAGTTTTATCTTATTTAACCAGTAGTCGATGTTTCTTAACTGAAAGTTGATATGCAGGGTTAATGTGTGATATTTTCAGATAAAGATCGAGTTTCAAAGACCAGGGATTTATGGATGAGCGCTACCCCTTTTACTATCCCTTAATGTCAAAGTAAATAGTAATTTCAGTTTTATTTCACACAAACTATCCATCAGCAAACGAAATAGTAGAATTGCAACTCCATTTAACAATATTTTAATAATTATTAATTTGTAATATTGTACTTTTCCACATTTTAGGAGTTTAGCAACAATTTCTGTTTTAACTTTAATGTTTCCAATTTGGACAACTCGTCTTAATTTCCATCAACGGAAATGAGTAACTTCCGGCAAATCCTTGAAAAAGTTGAGGGAAAATTAAGTGTCCCTTGTATTATCCGAAAGTTTGAAAGCCACTACTGGACTTTATGTCTGTCGAGATGATCTGCGAGGCGCCATGGAGTCGAGCGGGCTTTTACCATCTCTCTCATTCCTGCTTCAGTGCCCAGTTTCTTGTTCATCTATTCTTCTTTGTTTCCATCTTCCATGTCGTCGTTACCTCATCCTAGTCCTATGTCCTATCCACAGAGTCAACTAGAAACCACCGGTCTCGTTTCTCACAATAAGGTTGTTCAGTAACAACATGAACCACATGCGACGAGAAGAAACTTAACTAAACCAACGCAATCTTACATATTACAGGATTCGTACTATAATCAATTATCTTCTTA
Source organism: Ganaspis sp. Gsp50 (assembly GCA_011057455.1). Classification (NCBI taxonomy): domain Eukaryota; kingdom Metazoa; phylum Arthropoda; class Insecta; order Hymenoptera; family Figitidae; genus Ganaspis; species Ganaspis sp. Gsp50. Next base: position 20,190 of record WNHD01000365.1, read on the forward strand.
CACAAAGGAACCAAATATGCTTGGAACTTTGATTTTTCGACTAAATCCAATAGAAATGATACTTCAGTTATCATTGTAATAGTATCGATTAAAAATTAAATTGTGGTAACTTATTGATTTTAGTAATACATGATACAAATATGAATTATATTTCGAGGTTTAACATATGATTTTACAATAATAATAAATTAGTGATACAATGGACAAAATAAAAGGGAATGTTGATCGCTCTTTCGACCAAATTTTCCAAGAATTGAAGAGAACTAAATTTAAATTGAATAAAAGAGAGAAGCTTCTCACAAAGAAAAACACTTTTTTTATAAAAACACCATTTTTTTTACATAAATTAACAAGGGAAAACAAACTGATTCTTCAATCACTAATTGAAATAAACTTCTTCGTAAATAGTTATCACTCTGGAAGCTGCCAATCGAAAGAGGTCGAGTCTTGTTCTTGCTCTTCGATGTAGTCTCCCTTGGTTACCAAAAGTGTTGATTTTTGATCTTCGAAATTTTTTATAGATATATAGGATATTTGTTAAATCAATAAACTTGAATTAAATGAAATCTTGAATGTAGCTGCAGAAAGATGAATCGAATTGAATTTGAATGAAGGTAATTACTGTATCTTCTAAATTGATGATCTCGACAGGGGAGAAACACTTCGGTTCATTAGATGGTGAATTATCATCGTTCTTCTCCTAAAATATAGGCAGGTTGGCTACTTGGGTTCTTGAGTGACTAAATCCAAAGGGCGAATACCAGCACCAATCAATTATAATTTAAGGCCTGAGCTAAAGAAGTCTTTGCTTAAAAGGTAAGCCAAAGATGGATGACAAACCTTCCCAGAATAATGGATGACCTTCGAATTCCACTCCAGGTACATAAGTTGAAAGGAAGCCAAAACAGGAACAAATTCCAATATTCAAATCAGCATTTCGAATTCTTCCAACAATTCTGAGGTAAGACTAGAAGGATTCAGGATCAGAATAAGATTCAGAATGAAATGAGTTGAGGTTTGTTCATCAGCAAAAGACGTTCCAAAACACTCATGAAGTTGCTGCAAAATTTCGGGATATAAATAGAATTAAATTTAATTAGTCTTTATGTTTTTAGTTATTACTAATTAATTAAAGTTTCAATCTTGGAAAATTCGTACAGCCTCCAGAGATTATTATCACTGTTTGTGACTTGCAACAATTTTGCAACGTCACAGAATTCAAGATTGATTGGTTTAGATTTTTCGGTCTTGGAGTGCTTGCGCACAAACTCTCATTGAAGAGTGAATGAAACGAAGATAGAATAAAAAGTCTCTGCAATCAAAGGTGAAGGATTTAAAATTATTCAGTGAACTTTGACTATTATGACGAGATTCCTTCACGTAATCATAAAAACCTGTTGGAACTTTATTGCTTCTTTTCACTTTTTGATTATTTCTGTAAAAGCACTTTAACTGGATAGTTTAGTATTGCAATGCAAATAAATTATCTCCTTATAAAAGCACACTCCAATTTTGGAAAGGTCGTTTTTAAATCTTATTATGAAGTACGTGTCTTGGGTAAAAAAAACAGAGGCTAATCAGGCTGTGTTACTAGAAACTCTACTGTAACTAGTGTTTTGTCGCGTGTCATGCTTAGTAACTTTATCCTGAGGCGGAAAACTTTGAGAATGTCAATGTGAGCGTGAAGGGATCAGGAAGAGTGAAAGAGAGAGAGAGGGTAGATAGCAAAACTTTTCTTAGTACCGGAAAGACGGAACTTCCTGGTTACCAGACTCCCAACTATCTCCCTGCTCATCATTCTGTAGAACGATGAGGAAAAAAGGGAAAACACAAAAGAAAATTTGAACGGGTGAAGGAAAGCATCAGCAAGTAATGTCTATAATGAATTATTCAGATTTACCTTCCAAATGATTTAGAAAGTTTTTCAAGTTTCTTTTGATCTGAAAGTCTTTAAAGAACATATGGAATTCAGAATGGTGTGCTATTAATTGGGTTTTCTGAAATAACGATCCGTGGTTAAAATTTGTTCCCAAATAGTTAGCTAAATAGTTAGCCAAATAGCTACAGATTTTATTATTAATTTTTTAACGTAATTTTACAAATTGTTGCGCCAAACTATTTTTAAAGTTAAACTACAGATGAATAACTATAATCCATAATTATACAATACCATGTGGTTATTACGTTGATCCAATCTTAACGCGACGTAACGATTCAAAAATAGTTATTTAAAATTTCTCAGTTTCATTTATGAAACATTCATTTTAAATTCTTGCGAGATTTTTATTTTGTTTTATAATTTAAAACTCAGACGAAGGTCACAAATTGCCGAATTTCTATCCTTCTTGTTAGACTGGTGATTTGCTGTTATTTTTAAGTTGCTTAATGTAAACTAATCGTAATTTTGTGAGTCATAAATGATGATTGCACTAAGTATAAATGAAAAAATTCAGTAGTTATTGGTGGCTGGCTAAGAATTATTAGTGAGTATTAGTATTAGTAAGTAAGAGTAAGTATTATCAGTTGTAGGAAACCACAGTTTGAAATTATTGACATACATTAATAACAAAAGTTTTGTTTTAAGGCAGCTTCTGGACAGGACGTTGATATTTTTTATAATGTTCCATAAGTCCTTAAAGACCAGAACAATTTTTTCAGGGATTACGCCAAAACACGTTTGTCTTATGCTTGAAGAATTTTTACTACAAGAATAGAATTGTGGTAAATTTCCCATGAAATGGATATGGACGATTAATCTTGGTAGTGAGTTTCCGGTATTTCCGTGCTTGAGTTTTTGCTACTTCTATTTTACTCTCCAGAATCACGGTTACTTTCACCCATTTCTTCCCTTTCTGTCTCTGAGAATTCATGTCCCACTGGCGTTATGAGCTACACACTTATCATAAATTCAGTGGCAATTCAAGGTTACTATTATTATCTTCGCTGCTCAAGAAAATACAAAGAAGTTGACTTTCACTGTCTTTCATAGAATCAATATTTTACACACTAGCATTTATAATCGCATAAAACTCCTATTTTAAAATCCAAATTTCATAAATTTTGCCACTCCGTTTTAAAATTTAAAAGATATTATTTGGAAACATATAAGAAATGTGTACTTAAAGAGCCGAGGAATCAAATTGACAAAGTTTTCAGAAAAGATCGAAGAAACTATAGTTAAAAGTGCTGTAGGATATCAACCAATATTATGCATCGTTTCTTGATTATTTCCGATTTTTTAGAATCTTGATAGAAACAAAAAAATTTAAAAATCACTTATAGAAGAAGCTTATCATTCCAAATGAATTTTCAACAACAAATCATGTTTAATTATATTCAGCAATTATTTGGAGTTGATTTGCATTAAATCAATCTAGTCTTGATTAATTGAATACTCAAAATGAAGGCATACTCAAAAATCCTTTATTCATCCTAAACTGACTGCTTGCACCAAATCCTCCTCACCTTAATGTTCAGGATGATGAATGCTTTCATTGAACACGTAGACCGATTTAGCTTTTATTTGCAAAATATTTAAATTATTATTAATTGATTGAATGAATATTAATTTCATAAACTTTTATTAGTCCTAACATTATTGGCTATACCAAATTAGATTCGTCTTTTTACTGTAAAACAATTGTTAATGCGGACAACTATTAGTAATTACGAAATACTCAATATTTCCTAACTATTGTATCAGTAACTCAAGAATATCCAAAATATATGTTTTGAAGAAAAATCATGTACTCTAAACTGCATTCAATTAGGTTTCAGACGTTGCTAATTTTGGGTGCAAATTGAAGCGCAAATAAAACTAAAATGAAACAAATGCAAATGCTTAAGTGCACGCAGAAAAAATAAAATTTCAAACATTTCATAACAACTATCAACTAAATAATCTACATAAATACATTGTAGCAAAATAGAAATTCCAACATGCATTCGCGTAGATATAAATTAACTAGACAACGAACGATATTGCAACTAGTTACCGAAAATAACCAATCATTAAATTAGGACCAATAAATAATATCAAATAAATCCCGTAGGAGTTGCTGAACTCCTATCGGGGGCGTGCCCGGGTGTCATGTCGGATAGGGGAATGCCTCCTAGATATTAGGTGATACCGGTTAAATGAAAAAGCCTGAGTGGACCAAAACCAGATAGGGGTGGTACCCCGATAAACTAACTAAAAAAAATGATGATGAGTTCGAAGAAAAATTTCGAGTTTACATTGCAAGGGGGGATACACCAGTAACGGCGGCTGTGGATGAGCAAGCGAGCTCCCAGGCGTCGAAATCCAATAACCCCAGTTCCCCGTTGGGTGGACCTCTTGGCCCCTAGAGCATCCAATGCCCCAAGAGAAAAAAATCGGCAGTTTTTAAGGTCACTAACCCTGTTGGTGGAGGACAAACCGCCGTCCAGATCTGCCAGTATGACTAGCCTTATAAGTGTTGCAAGCGAGAGAAGTGTATTCAGTAACGCAACTGCTAAAGACCTTGACAGCTGCAATGAGGACCGAAAGCACAGCATAGTATTGCGAAAAGAAGAGGAGGAACTCATCGGAAAGATCAAAAAACAAGTAGATGATAGGCTTAAGCCCTGTGAGAAACAGACGAATGTCTCAATGGTCATAAAAGACGGATTGAAGCATGTTAGAGGCTGGGTGGAGTCGGCCTATGCCAAGCATGTTGAGTCAGACAGATCGGACCAGAGGCTCGACAGGGGTCTGCAGTACACAGAGGACGGGAGCAAAGCGCGCCGAAGACTGAGCGAAGGCATCCAGGTGCAACAAATAAGAAAGGTCGTTCTGGAGAGCCAGAAAAGGAAAAAAGAGAACAGCCAGCCTCTTAGAGAGCAGCAGAAAAAGGCGAAAACTGATGGAACCTTTACGGAAAAAGCAAAGGTTCCAAAGGTTCCGAAAGAACCAGCAGTGAAAATGCCGAATGTCACTACGGCCCCAAGTGCCACTTTAAAAAAGAACAGGCAAAGGTCACAGACGATGCCTATTAAGGTTGCCAAGGGTCAGACATATGCATCTGTCCTCAGCAAACTTAGGAAGGAGGTTAAGCATGAGCAGTGCCAGTCAGAAGTGGTGGGCGCAAGGCCCACACAAAAAGGAGACATCCTTCTGACATTGGGAGGAGGCTCAAAGAAGGAGCTTTTTGCTGCGAAGGTTGCAGAGACCGTGGAAGGCTTGGCAGCTGGCGAGTCTCGAGATGACCAGAAAATTGCTCTGGAAATCTGAGATTTGGACAGTCTCACCGAGGAGGAAGAGGTCGTTCTGGCACTAGAGCGCGTTTTACAAACGCCAAAGGCCAACAGAAAATTCAAGCTCCTAGAAGCAAATAAGAAGGGAATTAAGTTGGCGGTGGTCACCGTAACCCACCAAGCTTTCTTAGTTGCTGCGTAAGGAAACGAGTTGCGGTGATCAGATGTCACCGGTGCCTGGGTTTCGGGCACAATAAGGCAGTACAATGCAGCGGTGCGGACAGAAAAACTGCGTGCTTTAAATGTGGTGAAACTGGCCACACCGTTGGCAGTTGTAGTAAACAACCTCGCTGTTTCTTCTGCAGCGAAACCGAAGGAGCAGCCTTCGCGGTCGCGGTGGCGGATTTTACTCCGGCGTGTCGTTGATTCGTCGGGAACTTAGGTACTCGGTGGATCCGCGACTGTACGGGCTGGTCCGCGTTCATTCGAGGGATCTCAAGGTTCAAGCGGGTTGTTTTTTTGTTAAGTCTAGAGCCACGCAGGTAGTTCCGCAGGAAGGCAAATACCCGGGTTGGAGGAGAAGGGTTTAGTGGGTAGTCTTAACGGAGTTCCACACACGGGGGGTGTACACGCGGTAATCGCGGACCCCCTATGGTGCCTAATGCGTTTTCTTAAACCTCAAAGAAAAAAAATCTAATAAAGTGCTCCTTAAGTTGAGCAAGAACTTAAAATATAGAATCTTGAATGAGAACTACGTTTTTGCATTTCTAATTTGAGAGGGAAATTTCTTCTATTACCTGGAGTCTCTAGTTACAAATGGTTCGATGAGATGGAATCCTAAAAACTGTGCTTCTTGTACGAATTCTCGTGGAGCCTTTAACATTAGCCTTCTTTAATTCAAAGCAGTTATAGAGATACGTTGGAATCCCATTGCGAAAGAAAGGGAAAAGATTATTACCTAAAAAAAAGCAGTCTTCTTTTAGCAACATTTAATTAATCAGCTCTATCTCTGAAAGAAGTAAAGTGCTCATCTTTTTTGATATTATAAACAAATCTGATGTAAGAGTCAAGAGTCAAGAGTCCTTTCCAGCCTTGTATTCAGATCATCAGAAATATAATATATCTTCATAGACAACGCAACGATAATCAAAGTTAGGCCGAATTTTAAAATTCACTAAGTTATCCCTCAATGTAGAGAGGCGATAAGTTATTAATATAATCCGGTTCCTAAAGATAATGAAATAAATGACGTATCAAACTATAGACCAATCACAATTCTTAATACCTTAGCAAAGCTTTTTGAGAGTATTATGCATGAAAAAATTATTTATTAGATAAAGAGCATTATTATAAATAATCAGCATGGTATTATAATTCGGAGATCTGCAGTAACTAATTTAAATATCTTTTCTGAATATGTTGTAAACTCTTTTGACCAGGGAAAACAGGTAATACTGTTTATATTGATTTTGCAAAAGCATTTGATAAGGTGGACCATGGCATTCTCGTGGCATTCATTAACGACATCTACTTGATTTTTAAGAACTGTTTTTCTGTCTTATTTGATGATGATCTAAAAATTCTATAAGGCTATTCATTCTTTGCAGGACATTCTTGATATTCAGAATGATCTTAATAATTTTCAATCTTGGTCTGTTCCTAATAATTTGCTTCCAAATATCAATAAGTGCAAAGTTATTTCTTTTTCAAGGAAAAATTCAATTCCATATTCTGTTTTTACTTTTCTAACACTTTAATTTTTAAATTTGCATTGAAAAGCAAAGTCAACCAAATGTAACATTAACCCTAAAAGTTAGTGAATTTTTTATCAGCTTTTGACAATTTGCTATCAAAGCTTTTGTTTTAGGGTTAAGTTAATATTTATTACTATTATACAAATTTAAATGTTAAATTACTAGAAAGGTATAAACTGAAAGTAATTAAGTTTGTCATCTACTATAAATCACAGAAAATGTAATCACCTTTAATGATTTTATAGATGGATTTTTTTTGTGATTTATAGTAGATGACAAACTTAATTACGATTACAGTACAAAATGTCCAAATTTAAAATGTCCAATTACTTAGAATGTCCAAAGCACAAAATGGCCAATACTTAGAATGTCCAAACCAAAAAATGTCCAATACTTAGAATATCCGATAAGGACAAATCATCCAAACATCTGAAAAGATCCAAAATACCAACTTAACCTTAAAACAAAATCAGTCGTAGCGAACTGACTAAATGTGAGTTTTAAGTCGCTAACTTTTAGAGTTAAGGTGACATTTTGTTGACTTTGTTTCTATCTTTTTAGTTGCTGGGCTTTGTCAAAAGAAATGCTAATAAGTTTACTGACATCCATGCATTAAAATTTTATACTTTTCATTGGTTCGTATCATTTTTTATTATGCATCAATTATTTGGTCACCGTCCTACGCTGCGCATAAAATAAGACTTAAAAGAGTTCAGAACAGGTTCTTACGTTTTGCTGCCTGACAGATGGTAGTGACTTTCTATTATTACATTCATGATTATTCTGAATAGAGAATTTTATTTAAGATATCTACTATAATTCGAGGTATTTGTCTCTAGATATGATATTCTTGTTGAAAGTTATACAAGGTATGATTGACTGCAGTGATATGTTATCGCTCCTGAATCTGTATGTGCCTACTAGGTCTCTACGCATAAGTACTGCGCTCTATGTACAATTCAATCATCGTATGTACAGTAGGCACTCTATACTATCTATAAATTATGCATTAAAGCAAACATCGAAAAGAGTGAACTGGTACTGATGAATGCAAGCAAGCTAAGTCACTCATATAAGATACTGTTAACCTAAAGCGAGTTGCACAATTCTACACATTAAATAGGAAAACAATCCATCACGAATCCTTACACAGGTTATATCATGGAGATTCGAATGTGGATGTAAAATATAAATACTTACATTTTTAATTCTAATAAACTAAATAATTAAAATTACAACAAATTTATAAAACTAACCAAAGAACTTTGTTTCGTTAAAATTTTATACACAACTATATCCATCCTTTTAATTAAAATTAAACTAACTGATCATGCATGAGAGAATCCATGAAACGATTGCCGGCAATTATTAAACCCATACTCCTCTCCAACGAGTGAGTGGATTCAATAGCGTAAGAGCGTTAGTAGCTCGCTTCTGTTATAAAAGCAAAGTAACGAACAGAGTTATGTCGGTTTGCAATAGCATATAGTGACATATATCGTTGAAAAACACAAACGTTGCTTATGTACAGAGTGAAAAGTAGGAGAAAAAGATAAATATTTTAGGAGAACTCTAATGCTGATGGTTTATATCTATCATCTAGCATTACTGATCAATTTATAAATGGTACAAGGGTCATTAAATTTGATGAAAATTGCGTACTAACAGTGAAGAAGGGGATATATAATAAATAATAACAATAAAAAATGACTTGTAGTAAATTACTAGTCATAACATACATGCAATATTATGATATTCTGGAAAAATTAGCATTGAAAAGTTGTTGTTTTCCAAGAGTTTGCCTAAGCTTAAGGGCATTTGTCTCAAAGAAATCTTCTGAGAAAAATTCAATTTGAATAAAAAGAGGATGAAGGAACAAGATTTATAGGGAGATGGGACCTCGTCTATAGAGACCAGGAAATGGGAAACGAGGGAGCTTACGAGGTATGAAATATAGACTTAAAGACATCCAATATCGTATGAATCTACAATTGTTTCATGCAAACGGTTGCAGGTGGGCAAGTAAGTTGTCATGCATTGCTTTATCTGTCGATTTAGCTCCACATCTACCGGATAAACCGAAAGACGCATATTTGAGGATTACAATGGAAAATACGAGACACTGTTAAAAAATGTAAGCGAAATTTAATGTAAAAATTTCTGCACTGTTCAGAATTTTTTTTGTTTATATTTTTTTACTTATTGTTGCCACGGGGTGGCAGTAAAATATGGGAGGCAAGGGGAAAGAATGCCTACGATCCCTATACGCATGCGGTCATACACAGTATGAATCTGTAAAATTGCGGATGACTACATCCAAATGACCGAATATATGTCGTAGGCAAATAAAGAAATCCGGCATTTAGCTTAATTCTAGGCATTAAGATAAACTTAGGCAAATAGAAGAATGAACGTGTGGAAGTTGTGCATTCTTCTATTTGCATAGATTCAACCAATCATTTAGCTTATTGCCTAGTCATTAATCTAATTGCCTAAAGAGTCTCCGGCAAATAGAAAACTGAGAACTCATCTCTTCGACGAGTATAAAGACCGGAGTAGGTAAATAAGTTTTTTAAACAAAATTAATAATTTATGACCGTTAATTTGTATTGTACAAAATTGAAAATTACAACTAATTTTTATAATGAATTCAATTATTTGTCACAGCAAGATATAGACCGATAACATCGCGAACTGCATTTTAATTTTTCTTTTTGGTATGAACATCTATTAGTTTAGCACTGGTTGGAAACTGCTTTGCAATTGCACTTCTTATGGCCTTGTTCTCCATACATTGACTGTTGAGCTGCAGACTCTCTCAAAGTTCATAGATTATTTTTGTCAACATTATCAAATTTAATTTTTATAACAGTCAGAAGTTTATCAATCTTCCCGAGTCAATGAGGTTGGTAAAAAAAAAGAAAACTTCTTTTAACGTTTCGATAGCACAGCTGCCCTCCTCAGAAAATGAAATTTTATTACAACAATCAAAATAATTTTTTAAACAATTACACAATAACAGAACACTAATTACCTTTTAAGTTGTTTACGTTTATTGAATTTGTAACAATTTTATTTATGAATTATTTCGTCACACGTTATTAATGAAAATTCACTTGAGAAAATTTAAATAAAAATTGTAAATAGCCTTATACGTCCGAGAATTTAAATTTTGAAATAAAGTCGAAAACCTTTAGACAAGTGGTCTTTAATAATTATAGTTCCTCCAACGTTTCGAAATCTGTATGATTTCCTCTTCAGGGAGTCTGATGGATACAAAAAAAATATAAAAATTTTTAATATAGATTATAACAATATATAAAAAATTAAACATAAAATTTTTTTCTTAAATTATATAAAAAATAAATAAATTATACATCAAGATCTCTTACCAAGTTTAGTATAACACTAGTCATAAAATCCTGAGAAGTTTCGCATTTGTCAAATTATATAAAATCAAAATTCCTATTGGAGGTTATAGAGCTTTGGAGTCTTAACTAAAATAAATTAGTAAATAAATAATTCTAAAATAAATTAATAAATAATTTAATAAAAAATATTTGAAATTGATTAGAAACAAATAGAACTAAAGAATAAAGTAGAATTTAAAATAGAATATGAAATTAGAAAAATTTAATTATGAAAAAATATTTTTTAAAAATATATTAATTAAATAAACAATAAAACAGTAGAACATAAATACATCAAAAACGTACCATGAAAGAAGATAAAAATATTATAAAATCCGTAATGTGAAAACCAAAAGAATCACTTAATTTAAAAATTAAAATAAACTTGCTTTCACAACTGTCAAATACTATATGGCATTAGAAAGCATTTAAGAATAAAACAGAATAGATTTTTCAAATATTCTTTTCTATTACTGAAACTTTATATATGAGGGAAATTCAAGTGTTAAGTAGAATAGAAAATTTTCTTTTTTACGTGAAACTAAAAAAATTCGAATGTTTTTTTTTCCTGCCTTCTTGTAGGGTAGTTTTTCTTACTCTTTTAATGGGAAAACAAGATACAACAGTGATATGCAATGGTAACGATAACACGTTACTGTAAAAATAATATATTTTCACGTAATTCATTATCAGCTTGGTGTAAAATAAAAGACAGCTACATATAATTTAAATTATAGCATACAGATTTATAAGAGAGTTCGTTATTAATCACCGAAAAATATCTTGTCAGAAATTACAAATTATTCTAGCTTGAAAATAAATGGTGCGAAATCCAGCTGACCGGACTTTCTGTGTTGAACATTCGGCAAGGTGGGTGTGAGGTACACGCTAGATTCCCGGATAATATTCGTATGATGGTAATTTGGTGCGTCGTGTAGTAGTGGAGGTTTCCTGACTTTATAGCTTCTAACGTAAATTATGTACTTTCCAGACGCTCGAGAAAACATCCGGAAGGTTCGCGGTTCAACTCCTTTTGACAAGGGAAGTGCGCAGTTGAATTTTGAAGATGGAAAATTAATTTATGCTGTATTCCAAAAGATCGTTATGTAGAAATAGGTATGTGTATGAGTTAGCACCAATTAGTTTTCAAAAGCAGCGTATAAAATGAATCGAATTAATCAACAGGAAAAGCTTAATTATATAATTATATAACCTGAAACACTTTCGTATTTCACTCGCGTTATATTTTCCATTAAACCTATAATCAAAACGGCGATTTAGCGCCATGTGTTTACGAAGCAAATTCTATTCTTGACAAGGGGACACTACGAAGTGTCTTTTTTTTAAAATTTGAAACTTTGCCTAATGATAGCCCAATATGTGAGATTTTTTTTGGTGAAGCAGTAGGATACGATTCACACGTATTCTCGAGAAAAAACGCATTTGAATAATCGCGCTCCCCTCATATGAGCTGTGGAGAAACCCATTCTCGTAGCTTCGGCGTCAAGTCGCCAGAGCTCACGATTGATATTTTTCTTTTGGTAGCTCGAATCTCGAGTCTGACAATTTTTATTCTTTTTATTTTATGTTATATTTTATTCTATTTCGTTATTTCTGTATATTACAAACAACATAAACAATTTGTAGGCAATTTTAATAATTTTAATTAAATAAATTTAAGAAGAACAAAGACCGAGTGACGACGAATATCATATTTTCATTATTTGTAAAAGCTTGAATGAATTAAGAAAGAGATACTTTAATGTAACCGAAGAACTGCCAAAACAAAAAATGAGTAGCTAAATCTACTAAACAGCAAAAATCCGACAGAAATCAAGAAGGCTGTTTTTTATGTAAAAGAAATTTTAAATTGTGTCGTAGAGAATTAAGGTACTTTATTTTTAAGTATAGAATTGTATTCAAACTCCTTTGCATGGATTTATTTAATCCTCAAACAAATTTATTTAATCCTCAATTGAACAATTGAAAATAAATAAATTTTAAAAATTCTTCACATATCATATTATATTAATCGAAAAATCATTAGAATATTATTAATATATATATAATTAATTATATACATAATTAATATGTATTGTTTGTAAATAAATTTTATACAGATGTGTTGAACATTATGTTTGAAAAATCAAATAATTTTAAAGAAAATGAAAAAAATAAATTTATGTTTAATATTATTAATTATATAAAAACCAATAAAAATACATGATGACGGATTTTACCCATCATCATGCTATGATGTTTTTAATTGCACTGATATTTTAAGTGTGATTATCGGTAAGACAGAAATCTTCATTACCAAATTAATTTAAATTATTCAAAAAACCTTGATATATATTATTTAATTTATCAATGTCTGTTTTAAAATTTACCGGATTTTTTCTTTTGCTATGTAAATCATTTCAAGAAATTTTCTGTTAAAGTAATTTTGCTTAGTGTTCAGAATTGATACCTTGTTAAAATCAAAACTATGTTTATTTTCAAACGCATGTGTAGCTAAGGCTGTATTAGTTTTTTTTTATTTACATCTTGAGCATGTTCACGCATTCTAGTGATTCTTCGAAAATCTCCCAATTTAAATTTGAAATTTAGAGTTACCTTTAACATGCATAGACATATAGAAACTACCAAGAAGCAATACTATAGTCATAACAAATAAAGCGCTGTATTCCTTTCAATGTTTGTAGTTTTTAATGCACAGGGATATTTGACTTCCAAATGAAAAACTCTGTACACTAAGTTTTAGTTTGCAGTGATTGCTTTGTTTATTGATTTTTGCACGAAACATTAAAAATCAATTCGAAAGACCTGAATATTAAAAAAATGAATAAAGTTTGTAGGCCAATTTTTTCCACATGTAATTATTTTATTAAAATAATTAAAGTCATAACGACGTTTCGGAAGCTTCCGCTACCCTTATC
>WNHD01000366.1:0-47990 GCA_011057455.1 Ganaspis sp. Gsp50
TTAACTATAGCAAAAACGTCAAAATAACTATAAAAACAGTTACTTTAACTACTTTTCACTCAACACTGAGAGAAATGGAGTGTAGAATTTTGATGGTTATAGATTCTGATGGTACCAGGTACTATCAGAGATGTTACTCAGTACAATCTAGATTGTTGTCCGTACAATCCAGATTGCTGTCCGTACAATCTGATGTTACCCTGTACCATCTAGATTGTTGTCCGTACAATCCAGATTGCTGTCCGTATATGTAGCATTAAATATGGTTACTGGTACAATCATTATGTTACCCAGTACCACATTTTTCTCTCAGTGAACTATCCTATAGTAGTTGAGGCTGTCGGTCAAATTTTTTTCAGTGTAGTGAATGAATTGGTTTTATCCACTTTTATCACGATTTCAGTCATTGTGAAATTTCACTAATTCAAATTTTTCAGAGTATTCCGAGGAGTATTCTAAGTTATCAAAATACTTATTTGTATCTCATTAATTAATCAATGCTTAAATCGATTAAGTAAACTGAGTATTCGTAATGAACATATAATATTGTAATATAGATAGATAATAACAATGTTTGAACAATGCCATTGAGTAATCAAACTATATTATTGGCTATTACGGTCTAATACATACAGAAGATAACGCTTCTAAGTTAGTTATCTTCTCTCAAATTTCATGTGAGATGTAGCATGTACTATAATTAGTGCGGTCAACCAACTCCCACTATTGCTCAAAGTGAGTGACAGCTGTATGGTATAAAATCCACCAAGTACATTTTATGTATCAAAATTTACTTCGAATATATAAAAAATATCTCAAGATTCTTTATTATATTTTAATACAAGTAAAAATAATATTGCAATACAAACAATATTTAATTCTAATTAACATTAATAAGAAAAACCTAAAATTAATAAAATATTCATATAGATTGTAATAAAAGCACATTTTTATTTTATCCGTAACAATAACTTTAAAAATATTTGGCTTTATTTCAGTAGAGTTCATATTACGTATATAAATATTACGATAATGGACGAAATTCCTGTTGAGTAAAATTCTAATTTAATTAAATACTATTAATATAAAACAATGTTAAACAAAGTTAACATATTGATTTACATTCTTTCCATATAGTTAATGTTTTGAAGCCTTTTATTTTACTTCTATAAAGTATTCCACACATACATATACTTATATATATTCGAAAATCTTTATTATTATTATTTTACTTTCTTCACAAAAATGTAAATTTTATATAATCGTCTCAATTATTAATTCGTATTTACTTTTAGAGAAATGAAGGCACGGGCAATTTTTTGGTATCAAAGATTATTTTGGGTTACTCTCTTAAATTTGAATTAGTGAAATTTAAATTAAGCATTTTCGTGGAGAAATGTGTGAAATATGCATGTAAGCTTGTGTAATAAAAATTACTAGTATAATAAAATAATAATATATATAAATAAATAAATATAATATAAACAAACACCTCTTTAAGACAATAAATTAATAAAGAAATAGATGTGTAGTATACATAGCAATACAGCTAGTAGTAACAGTCAATATTGGTCAGACACACAATTGCCAAATTATCGATACGATATTCAATTACCAATAGTACAATTTGAAAATTAAAAATGTAATAATTAATTTCTAATCAATATTAAGCCTTGTTTAAAATAATGCATACAAATTGTTATCATTATCAAAATAAATGCAATAAACTGAATAAATATACAGGTTTGAATTTGAATTTCCCGCCATTTAATCACATTTTTTCAAATGATATACATTCAATTATTGCAATTGTACAACAATTAATGTTGTTATGAGCTTTCAATTATCTAATTTTCAAAGAATCCAAATAGTAGCCTTGTTTTTTATTAAAAAATTTTGTATTACTTTTGTTGATAAAGCAAATAACTTGTTTACTAATTAAAAGTAATTGTCGATAAAACAGGAAGACATCAGTGTTCGCTCAAAACTCACAGAATGACGCTTGAGTTCTTGAGATGGTGACAAGTAATTTTCTCAACAGGACAAATTAGTGTTAATAGAGGATTATTATTGAAAATTAAGTAGTTTAAATTACCATTGTTTAGTATAAAATAAACAATGTTATCATGGTTGTTTAAAAAAAGAAGAATATCGAGTAGGAGCTCCGAAAACTCGACAATGGCTTTTTGTGCTCAGTGAGTTGTTGGCGTAAATTTGCAACATTTGGGAAAGAAAACAATTTTCACGCTGGTTTATAATACTTTGAAATAAAATTACTTTCCATTTGCAGACAAGTTTTAATTTTTATAATAAAAATTTAAAAATTGATATTTTAGCGACCCTCTAATTAATACGGAATTGAACAATAAATTTTTGTATCCGCTGACGTGTCACCGGCTAGGCTAACCAAATTTAATATTAACCGGCGTGATGTAGATATTGTAGATGTGTGTTTTATAATTTATTTTAATAGTAGAGTCCGAGCTCAAATCATTAAATCGTTCCCCAACATACGCAAAAAATTATCTAATTTTAGAACACGCAATATAAACACGAGGGTCAATTATATTTTTACTCTTTGATGAGTACTGCTGAATATTGTTGCTAATAGGATGATATTTTTATTGCTATCACTTTGGCGATAATTCAAGTATTTTCGCATGTATAAACATTTAATGACAAACTTTACAATTTTTAACCATCTTGACAATCTTAACAACTTTTTACACAACATATCTCTTTAACAATACGTTTCTTTATTAGCTTTTGAATTAATATTACTCTTTTAGTCAATTTACACTTATTTTAACTCGAGAAATAGTGTTTTTTTGTCTGTATAAATTTGTATTTATTTTTGCAGAATTGGAGTTTTCATACTGAGCTGCTCTCTTCTCGTATCAGCTGTAGATAGAAATAACTTTAAATCTTGTGAGCAAAGCAGTTTTTGCAGGTAACTGCAACGCTATTGTTATAGTAGAATTTAATAAATATTGATTATCTGTCATTATATTAATCGATTTTGCCAATTTGAAACACAAGTGTTTCAAAATCATTACAGTATTACTTGAAATGTACCTATACTTGAAAATATTCCCTGCACATATGTTTACTATCAAAGTGTTTAACTTTCTTTAAACATCTAAATAAAATAAATTATATTAATTTAATAACTTAATTTTTTTAGACGATGTCGAAAAGTAGAGCCGGGAAATGCGGATTACAATATTTTGCCAACTACCTTAATTAATGATGAGAATACCTTGAGTGTTGATCTCATTAACAATAACACAAAAGTTTTGTATATTTTAAAATTAATTGCTCTTCGAGATAACACCTTTAGGCTCTACATCAATGAAAAGTCTCCTCTACATCCTAGGTATGAAGTGACTATTTCTCTTCAAGCAGAGCCTCAAGTCACTAAAATCGATTCTGTCGAAAAATCGCAGGAATCCGTAACAATAAAAAGTGGAGCTAATAAAGCAATATTGCACTTTAGACCTTTTAAACTTGATTTATACTCTCAAGATGAACTTGTAATCTCCACAAATGCAAGAGGTTTAATGAGATTTGAACATATCCGAACAAAACCAGAACAGTAAGAATTCAAATCTCTCAACATTATTATATTTAATTTTTAGAATCTTTAAAAATGCTTTATTTAAAATAAAAATAGCAATATTAAGTGACTCCTGTAATTAATTTAAAACAATAATTTTCTCTAGGAAACATGAACAAGTACAAGAAGGTGAAGAGAATGTAGAAAATGTAAAAGAACCAGTTCATGAATCTGAAAATCCTAGTGACGGGGCTGAAAGTGATCCTGGAGCATGGGAAGAAAATTTCAAAAGTCATCACGATACAAAGCCATTAGGACCAGAAGCTATAGCCTTAGATTTCAGTTTTCCAGGGGCAGAACACGTATATGGAATTCCAGAACACGCAGATTCGTTAGCACTTAAAACCACGAAAGGCACTGACCCTTACAGACTATACAATTTAGATGTATTTGAATACGAACTCGAGCAGAAAATGGCTCTTTACGGAGCAGTTCCAGTTCTATACGCTCATGGGTAAGTAGATTTCCTTTTTGCTTCCTCATAGCAAAAGCTTTGTTAATTTAATTTTTGTTAATTTAATTATCATTTCAAGATGGATTTCAAGACATAAGCCAAATTATCAAATTAAACCATTAATTATACTATATAACTATTAACTATAATTGTACATATAGAAAGGAGAAAACATCAGGAGTGTTTTGGAATAATGCAGCAGAGACCTGGGTCGATATTGTAAACAGTGCTGACAACAATGTTGTCGAGAGTATCGTGAATCTTGTAACTGGGTCAAAAAAAGCTCAAGTAGATGCTCATTTCATGTCCGAATCTGGAGTCATAGACGTATTTTTCCTGCTGGGACCAAAGCCTCTTGATACTTTCAGACAATACACATTGTTAACTGGAACAGCACCTTTACCCCAGGTGAGTTTCGAAAAGATTAAAATTTTTCAACCAGTCAAAATAAGCCACATCCTAAAAAGATGATCCTAAAAAAAGAAGATCCTAAAACTAAAGATTAGAACTAAAACTAAAGATTAGAAATAAAATTAAAGCTCAGAAACAAAACCAAAGCTCAGAAACAAAATCAAAGTTCAAGACTCAAATTTAGAAATAAAACTAGAAATTTATTTAAAAATAAAATTTAGAAATAAGTTTCAATGTTATACGAACGGTACAATTTTTGATACATGTACATTTAAACTAATGATAATTATGCATCATTACAAAAAGAATATTATTTCTAGATATTTTCCCTGGGCTACCACCAATCTCGTTGGAATTACAATGACCAGCCAGATGTTCAACAAATAGCTGAAAATTTTGACAAGTATGACCTGCCAATGGACGTGATGTGGCTCGACATTGAATACACAGATAATAAAAAGTATTTCACTTGGGATCCACACAAGTTCCCGACTCCCAAGGACATGATTCAAAACTTGACAGAGAAATTGAGAAAACTCGTGGTAATCATTGATCCTCACATCAAGCGAGATGAAGGATATCATGTTCACAACGATGCAACCAGCATGAATCTCTACGTAAAAGATAAAGGCGGAAAAGACTATGAAGGCTGGTGCTGGCCAGGATCATCTTCATACCTCGATTTCTTTGATCCAAAGGTTCGAGAATACTACATCAATCAATACGGATTCGATAAATTCCCAGGCACAACTTCTGACGTTTACATATGGAATGACATGAACGAACCTAGTGTTTTTAACGGACCGGAAATAACAATGCCAAAGGACATGCGACATCATGGAGACTGGGAGCACAGAGATGTCCACAACATCTACGGCATTATGCAAACATTAGCTACCTATGAAGCCCTTTTGAAGAGGTCTGACCGTAATTTAAGACCTTTTATTCTCACGAGATCTCACTTTGCCGGAAGTCAGCGATACGCTGCTGTTTGGACAGGAGACAACATGGCTGAATGGGATCATATGAGAGCTAGTTTCCCCATGTGTTTGTCCCTTGCAATTTCTGGAATATCCTTCTGCGGAGCTGATGTTGGTGGCTTCTTCAAGAACCCTGACGCAGAACTGTTTGTGAGATGGAATCAAGCCGGTGCCTGGCTTCCTTTCTTCAGACAACACTCTCATATTGAAACGAAACGTCGCGAACCTTGGACCTTCAATGACGAAGTGACGCAAATTGTTAGAGAAGCTTTGAGACTGAGATACTCCTATTTACCTCTCTGGTACACACTTTTCAGAGAGCACGAAATCAATGGAACTCCTGTTATTAGGCCTCTTTGGGCTCATTACCCTAATGAGGCTGAAACCTTTACTATTGAAGATGAATTACTGGTAGGTGATTCGATCCTCGTTTGTCCAGTGTTTAATCGATCTGTAACTGATGTGACCGTTTACTTGCCTGGAGAAGGCAAAGTTTCCTGGTATGATATCGATACAATGGAGCGACATACACAAAGCAAGATTACAGTTCCGGTGACTCTTCACAAAATTCCAGTTTATCAAAAAAGCGGATCTATCGTCCCGAGAAAAATGAGGATACGACGTAGCAGTGTAGCTATGATAAATGATCCTTATACTTTAATTGTTATTGCTGATAACGCAGGCAAAGCTACTGGTACTCTTTACATCGATGACGAAAGCAGTTTTGAATATCGTCACGGAAAATACCTCTATTTAAGGCTAGCTCTCAATGATAATATTTTAACTTCAAAAATGTTGGATAAGAATGCGAGCTACAAGACTAAAAGCTGGTTGGAGAGAGTTGACATTGTCAATCCTCCTAAAGGAATTAAATCTGCACAATTAACTTCTAAAAGTAAGTGAATTTTTAATCAATCGTTAAAATTTTAATTGCAATACGCATTTAGTTTACAACAAACAATTGCAAATTAATATAATTCATGACCAATAATCAAGACTAAATTAAAATATTAAACAAGACATTATATTATTTTTATGTGAGTGTTTTGATGTATTGTTCGTATAAGAATAATATAATTTGCAAAAATACACATTTGAGTATAAATTAAAAAAATCTTGATTTACATTTTTCAGGTTTGGGCAAAATGATATTAGAAACAAAGTACAATCCACACAATAATGTACTGGTAGTACGCAAGCCAGGTGTAAATATGGGAGAAGAATGGACGATTGAATTGATTCATTAACTCAATCATTCAATTTCTTTATTTTAATCATTAAGTATCAGTTAATCGAAAAAATAACCTACGTGAAATTTCATCCATCTGTGATTCCACACATATTACATCAGAATTAATAATTTTGCAAAGTGATTGTTACAAAATAGTGCGAGACTCTAAAACTCTCAGGATTCTCACAGGCTTATAGATAATCTATACGTATTCGAGCGTCGTAGGTTTGAAAATATTTATGTAAATGTGTTTCATCATAATGTACATTTTTATATACATGCCAAACTCATAATACATGCAATAGTTTAATAATAAAAATATGTTACGTTTCAAAATTTCGCTTTTATTCAATATAATATTGATTAGAATAGTTTATAATCGGATTATTTTTTACTATAGCAAATTTAATAAATATATATCGTATAAAATTTAATTTTAATAATATAAGTTTATTATCAATTTGAATAATTTATTATCAACTATTTAACCGTACTGTTGGTTAAAAATTTCTCACTTGTGTCTATAAGAGCTCTAAAAGATCACGAGTGGAATGTACAAAGTTGTTTTTAGCAAAGTTTAGCAAAAGGGTGAGTTTAATTTTTATCACGTTCGTTCGGTGGGTGCTTGCTTATGAGCTAAGTACAAGAACAGTATGGAAGACAGAGCAGAGACTAAAAATATTACATCAAACCATCGATGATAAAAATTAAACTGGAGATCACCTAGCACTTGGGTTATTATTATTCGATACTCAGCAGGCATATTCATTCGCATTAAAAGAACCGAGGACACAAAGTACATCCCCTGGAATGATAAACTGCATTTAATAATTGTAAAGCAAACATATAATTAATGTATCCATTTTTTAACACTTACCATTATTTGAGCAAGTATCAAAACTATAATATTCGAAGATTTACTACTCGAGATAGCATAGAAGAACTAAAAAATAAAACAATATATTAAAGCAAAAATCAGTGAATTAAGTAAATTTATGTTTAAAAAATATTGTATCTACCTTTGTTAAAGTTAATAATAATCCTCTGATTGAAGTTACAACAATACATCCAACAAGATAAAACGAAATGTGCTGAGACCAAAAAGATACATCAATGTTAAAACCAATCCAGTGAACTGCTATCTCCATTCCTCTCGTTACTGGATCTTTTTTACCAACTCGATCAAAAACTATATTTATGATTGACTGAAAACAGTAATTTGTTACTAATTTCAATTCAATGTATTAATAATAATTTTAATTTATTTAATTAATAATAATTTATCATTGCAAATTTTCAAAGCAAAAACGACAAATTGTTTTTTAACTCTTCAGTCAAAATTAAATCATTTCAATCAGTACCAAATTAAACAAAAATTCATTTATACTTTGAATTCACCCTTGTTCAAATATTTAAATTCTCTTAAACACGAATACTTACAATAAATATTTTCCACATGCAGTAAATAGAAAAAAAGTAGCCCAAAAAATTAAAATATTTCCCTTGCCAGGTGGCTGCCCATTCTAATCGTTCCCTCGCATTTTGAATATCGTGTGCTTCTAAAAACAGTTGACGAGATAATTCTTCTGAGGCAGTAACTTCTTGTTGAAGTTGTTTTATATCTAAAAACGTTTAAAGAGAGACAAAAATTTTGAATAATTTTAAACAATAGCAGATAATATAATAATAGATGGTACAATGTATAAACATTCAATAGAATAAATAAGTAATCAAATGAATATGTACAAATGAATATAGAAATAGAATATGAATAAATGAATATAGAATAAAGAAATAAAAACAATTTTATTAAAAGTATACAAATAAATTAGAAATGATAATTACTTTCTTGATTTCCCTTCAAACCACCCAAGGGCAACATTCCCCAAAGACGAGATCGAAGTTCACTTTGATCTGCAACTTGACCTTTCTTAGCTAAAGCTATTCTCTTCTTTTTTGCAATTATCATGTCGATTGTTTGCAATAGTCGCCTTTCAATTGCTTGAACGTCAGCGTACGTTACCGGACGCATAAAATAAGCCATGGAAGAATAAGGATAGTTCACAGCACCGAATCCTGACAATAATGCCATTACTGTTACACCAATTACTCCAATGCGACTCACTCCTTGTTCTATGGATAATAAGCCTTTCTTTGGACTTAAAATGGGAAAAGGATCTCCTACTTTCCAGAATAAATAAAGGTAAAATAGATACACCAACATTGTCAACGGTCGTATCAAATTTAATCTTACTGCAATCAAAAACACATTTTTTAATCATAACTTTTAATCAATGACTTACTTTCTATTAAAACTCAAATATTACACATTATCAATAAATAAATAAATAAGTAACTGAATAAATTATGAAAAAAAGTAATTTCAAGTTTTCAGTTTCCATGTTAAATCACAAATAAAAAAGCAATTTGGAGAAATGACAAAAAAATTCAATGAATGAAAACTGAATTACAAGTTTAGAGATTATTGAAAAATATAAATAATAAATTTAGATATAATCAAAGAAGCTAATATGAAGAAAATCATATTGTTGTACAAAATTAAATCAATAAAATAGGCAGAATAAAAGCAATTTAGAAAGCAGAATAAAAGCAATTTAGAAAAAAAAAATAAATTCAATTTTCATTATGTTTACCGAATCTAACGTTGCTGATGATAAAATAGGCAATATAAAATGGTATTAAAACGATGACCATGAAGAGAAGCATGTAAAGTCCGACATTCCAATGAAAATATCTAGAGCTAAAAATTATTAATTTTAATGAATATGTAATCATTATGGCCTTTCTTAAACGAATTATCTAAAAATATGTTACCAAAACAATCACATACCTAGAATCCAAAACACCAACAATTTCAAAAATGATTAATTCAAACATTGTGCAAGACAGAGAAAAGGTGGTTGAGAAAATTAATTGCACCAATCTGTGATGAACTTCGTAATCGCGAAATAATTTTTTCACAAAGAAAACCCATCCTCCTACAAAAAATAGGACCTGAGAAAAAAATAGCAAATTAATTAATTAATAACATCCAGTTAACAATTTATATTAATAGATATTAATAACATGTGATTTTTCATTACTTTTACACGAAATATATAAGTACTTAATTTTTAACTGATAGCTTAGCGGAAAATTAAATCACCTAATTATAAAAAACTGTTTAAACACAAATCGATATGAAAATTCTGACAACGTATGCAAAAATAAAAACATTTACAATCCACGTAAACAAAAATAAAACCAATCACTTTAATGAATGTTTATTAAATGCTGATAAATGACTAAATTATTTTTTTTTTTCATAAAAAAACAAGCTGAAATACAAAATTAAAATTTAAGCACAGTTTGATTATTAAACAATCACTTAAATTTAAATAGAAAATATACATAACCTATGCTCAAAATAACTTTATAGGTTAGGTTTAATAAAACAAGGTATAAAACACTTACCTGTGTTACAAGAATAACAAATGTATCTTCAAAAAAACCCATAATTATTAACTGATATTATCTTGTCTAATTAATAAAAATAAATCCATTATTTGTTTAGTTTTTCACATTTTTTCGCATGACATTTTTACCACTGTAAATACTCGATTTGGACAACTGATCAGCTGATTTCTCACAATCTCACTGATTGGTCAAAAAATGGCGGTTCATTTTAAAATTAAACCGTTCGCGCGTGCGCCTCTCTCGAACACAAATTTTAAAATTATACTTAATATAAAACTTGATGTCATTTGTAATTAATACAAAACATACATTCCATTTAAGTTGCAATTAATAAAAAAACACGTACACCACATTGTGTGTAATAAACATAATATCGAATATTTCTTGTAAATAAAAGAATAACATGATAGACATCTTTCTGTACACAGAAACTGTAGAGAAAATGAAAGTTCTAAATAGTTAGAATAAAGAATTTAATTGTTGTATTCTTTTAATAGAATACATTTTGCACAACTTAAGAGTAAAAAAATAAGTTTTAAATTTTACGACACGTTCCTATTTTAACAAAGGTCATAAAAATTGAGGTTTACACTTTTAATTTTAAAAAAATAATTAAACCGATAAAATGTTAATTTATTGTGCATCTCTTAATTTCAATTAGTGAAAAGTCATCAATTCAAATCAGTGGGAACTTTTACTAACTTTTGGTGACTTTTCACTATACAAATTTTAGTTTAAAAACTTAATACTAAATCGAATAGTGAAATGTTATCAATAATTAGTAAAACAAAATTCTAGTAATCTAAATTGCTGATTCTTCACAAAATTCGAATTCAGATTTATGGAGAGCATTTAAATTTGACGAAATCAGTTTATAAGAAAAAGAAAATTGTAGCAAACTTTCAAATTGACAAATTGTCAATAATCTTTTTCTTTTAAATAAATTCCAGTAGCTGTGAGGGAGCCGTGTTTCGTTTCTTTTCCCTCCATTCAAATCTCAGCACCTGTTGCTATACCTGTGCTGAGTGCTTCGTTCTCGCGAACCTGCGACCACGACTGCCTCTCAGTATTGAAACGCACGGTGCCCCGGTATCAACTATAACTACGCAGCTGTCATTCACTTGGGCATTTTTTAACACGCGGTTTTAATCCCTTATCCAAACTATGTCACGGAAAAGGGTAAATTTGGATAAAGTGTTTCATCTAGAAACAGTGATGTGAACTTTCATCTGTGCTAAGCCGGGAATTTCTCATTTACATATGTGAAGTGTTATGATGATTATTTACAACCAAAGGAGCTGAAATTTTCAGTTTAAATCTCTTCGAAATGGAGAGCCAAAATCAGGATATTTGCTATTCGCCGGGCAGTATCGCAGGAGCCGTAATTGGAACCTTTTTAACAACAATTGCGCTTCTTGCGGTCGCCGCATTATTTTATAGACAGTGGCGGAGACACAAAGGTAAATTACATTTTTTAAATGCAATCCTTTGAAAAATTCTGCTTCAAAGAGTCTTTTAGGAGTTGTAAATAATTTAAAATTTTAGATTTAAAGTAAAAATTTCAGCGGTTATATTCAACTGCTAACCAAGAATAATATATGATGATTAATGAACTAAGAATATAATATTCTAGATCCAATATATGTATTTTTGATTCAAGTATATTTATTTTTGAATCAAGAAAAATAATAATTATTATATAGAGGTGCGATTTAAATAATTTTTGTTGTACTGGTTCAAGTGTAGTTTTCACTCACTGTGTATATTATTTAATTTCAAAGTAAGCATTAAGTTTAAAAAATATATTCGTTTTAAACAACTATCTAATTCCAATTTAGTACAAAGTCGTCCATTAATGAAAGCTAGTAATAATATTTATTAATTTTTGGTTCAATTTGCCTAATTTTTTGGCAATTTGGAAATTTCCACTAATTTAAATTACAGGGACGACGTTGATTAATTATAAAATTTAGACTACAAAGGGTTACCAATTATGTTATTAATACTCCACTTTTTACGTATGTTGTTGTTTTTAACAACGTATCTGTTAAAAATCATTATTAATCAATTTTAGCTAATTTGTCTTTAAACAGAGAGAAATCATGTTTATATTTCATTAACGATATTAACCTACATTGAAAATTTCTATTTTGCTAGCTTTTAAAAAAGTTCAAAATCTTGTATCATATTTTGTGACAATTTTTGAACTCGAAAATGCCTTGATTCCTAAAAGAATTACCTTAAATAATGAAAATAGTTCAAATTGAATCACAAGTTTCTAGCGTAAAGTTTTGAACCTTGAAATCAATATAACTTTTCTAAAATATCACTATGTAATAAAAATAATAGATAAAAATACTGTAATTTGTTTTGTAAATGTTTATAACAAATGATAAATCAAAAGTTAACGACATTCTTACAATGGTATCACGGTCAAATTTGCATATGCAAGTGCGCCCGTTAGATACCTAGAAGGACACCTAATAGTACATAATGATTTTTTGTATTTTATTTCATTACGTATTTATTCATTCAAACTGATTGGATTGTAACTGTTTTAATTATCGAAATTTGTATACTTTTACAATTTAATTTGCTTTTCTAATATTTTTCCATAATCTAATGATTTTTTTTCATTTCATCATTTTTTAGGTATACTTGCATAATATGCAATTGCCTTCATATATTTTTGTTTTTAATTAATCTTTTCCATTTTTATTTTTTAAGTGAAGAAATACTGTACTGATTTTAGAAAAAACTATATACACTGCTTTTAAATTTGTTTAGCTTTCACATTTTTTTATAAACTTTCTTAACACTTTAAACTCACATACGTATATTAAAATATCAAGTAGTTTTAGAATTTTTATTACATTCATATAGAAACCCGCAGAACCAACAAGAAAATCTTGTCACACATATATGAAAATATACTGTCTCTTTTTATATGTCTAAAATATTATTATACCATGACGCCAATGGGACGATTAAGATATTTTTCTATGCAAATGAGACACGGTTCTAATTATTCAAAGCTCAACTCTGAGAAAATTCTTTGCATTTGCAGAATCACTTTATTCTTGTAGAATTTTCCAAGTATTCTATTTTCTATTTCATCATTTCTATATAGCTTTTTATAAAGCAGGTCAAAATGTGTACTTTTCATAATATTAAATTATTATTTCCTATATAGATCTTTGATAGTTATATAGAAGTTTAAGTCAATTTTAACTTTTATTTAATGTTCATTCTCATCTTCTACTTTAAACACACTTAAATATTCGTGATTTAATTTTAAAAAATATTAGGCATGTAAATTTTAAGATTTATATAAAAGATATTTTGAATATCATGTGAAAAGAGATTTCCCTTTTGAAAGTATGTCTCAACTTGAAGTAAACATTTACATATTATTCCGTTTCCTTTAACAATAAATCAGCTTATGATTATATATTAACTTTAAAATTCTTTTATCTTTTTGGTTAAAAAAATAAACGACAACTCTTGCAGAAAAACGAAAAGTCCGAAGGCAAAAAATTAGTCGGGATCCTAAAATTATGGTATCCATTACAAATACCAAATATTTATTCTCCTTCTCATCTCCTCTTGCTTTACAGTTACCATAATTCTGGTAACCGCAGTGCCACATCCATTTTTATTGTCATGAAACCGGTATCTTAGAGTAATTCTCAAGCCGGCTTGCGAGAAGAAAAATATGTTTCCCAACAAATCCTAAATGCAATTTAGCAGATACCAGAGCGGAAATGATAAGCGAAATGATCAGTTGATGACAAATGGATTATAATTCATTTGTCAAATGATTTTCAGAGTAAATTTCTTGTGCAATAGAACTCTTTTAAATGTGTTTGTAGAGCAAACATATCTGTCGAATGTTGTCAAGGACATGTGTTTCATAATTATGCAGGAAGACAATAAAGTCAACCTGTAAATCTTTATGAATTGAATAATTAACTTCTAACTTTGAAAATACATTTTAAGCACGATTTGAACATTTTTTAAAAAAGAGACTGCAATCTTTCCTTTCAAAGCGTAAACGATTAATTTCAAAATACAACAGAAGAAAAATCACGCGAAAAGTAATTTACAAGGTTTTAAACAATAACAAAATTCACTAGAGTGAAGGCAGAAAAAAATCATCTACTCTCAGCCAAATAAAAGGTTATATTGATCTTTTGTAAATCTATTAGACTATCCAATAAATCATCTACATCCAATAAATCTAAAAGCAATCAATTAAAGTCCACTTTATAAAAAATTGAAAGTAAAGTATTTCCACTTCTTTCTTTCACAGAACAATATATTAAAAAATGGAAATGAAAATAAAAGTTATTTATCACGTCAATATTTATGAATTTTATCTGTTTGTGTAAAACATATAATTTATCTTCTTGGCAAAAAAATGTTCAATTTAAATACACGTTTTCCATTATACGAATATTATTATTTACTGCATGTCCCAATTCGAGATTTAATTGAATAAAACTGAATTAATTGAGAAATGTGGTTTAGTAGGCGCGAGTAAACTATCTTTCTCATATCAAAAAATCTGATACTGATCTATCGTCTACTCCTATCTTTGACAAGTTGTGGTTGTTTGGTCAGAGACCAATTACAAAGTGCTTTCATCAGAATTGTCCACTCTGATGGTACGGCTACGTGCCAGATAAATTTCTGAGAAGATGCAGGTACAACAACCGGTCCAAGATCTGTATAGTAGAAAATAAATGATAGGGTTGTGCCGATGCACTCTTGGTGGAAACACCGGTTTTTAGAGTAAGGATAGATATATAGCACATATCCACAATGTGTTTTCCTTCTAGGAAAATTCAAACGCTATAAATTAAAAGCAAATAGTTGTATTAGCGATTAGATTAACAGTTTCATCAATGAAATAAATATTACGAAAAGTTGGGATAATTTTACTTGTGATTTTAAATCGCGAGTCTAGAAGAAATTTTTGCACATCTCACCAAGATTTTTAAATACAAAAAGTTAATCAAGAGAAAAGACTTTTCATGAAAGAATAGCTAATGGTCCAGAAAAAAGGAAACCTAAAAATTAAGGTATTTGTCAGGAATTCTATTAATTTAAAGATAGATTACGCAACACTGAATGAAAGTGGTCTGTTATCAAGACAGATTATTCTAGCAAGTCTAGCGTAAATTTAAAAGTACTTTAATTTTCAAATCGAATTGAATCACAACAAAAATTCATCCTTATAAGAATTCTTTCATTTATTATTATTTATTATTTATTAATCACAAGTTTTTTTGTACCTATTCTTAAGATTGTTATAATTGAACAAGAATTCTTTAAAGACCCTTATCGCATTAAGTTTATATGATATTTATATTGTATTAAGAATGTTTCTAAATTATTGATTAAATTATATTGTTATTAATTATCGTAACCGTATCAAAATTACGATTAATAAAACTAACATCAATATTATTTTATCAAGAGATAAAAGAAAATAAAATAAATTAAGCAAATAATATTGTCAATTGCCCACACAGTAATGACTAATTTATAATCAGCCATTAAGATTAATTTCAGAAAAGTCATTAGTAAACAAGTTAAACAAACTAAATAAAATCTTAGTTTTATTTAACTTTCACTTTGATGGCAATTTACACATATTTTGATAGCAATTCATCTGAAATGACTGTTTTAGCATTTGAGTTTTAAGTCTCGCTGTTGCATCACTGCATTAGTAATCTACAGCATTTTAATGCAAATCCTGTCCTGATTTGGCATTATGTCACAGAATTTCTTCTCAAGGAATGCACCTTGAAGAATTTAAAATGTTTTTAAAAAAGTCTACTTTTTTCATAATATTTCAAATGTAATATCAGTATTATTACAAAAGTATAATATATCAGCATTGTTTCAAAACTAATTTCATTATTATATTATACAAAATTAATATCAGTATTATTACAAAACTTATATCAGTATTGTTAAAAAACTAATAGCAGTATTATATATTACAAAAGACACATTGTCATACAACAGCTAACACAAGGTTAAATAAACATATCATTTACACCTTTTCCGCATTTCTCTGAACTGTTCAACATTCCCTTGTAAACGTTCAATATTTACGGGCATGTGTTGTAAACGTCAAAGGTGACAACTCAAACGCAACCAACTTCTGTAAAAATGCTAAACTCTAAATTCAAAGTAAACAAAAAGAAAACTGCAAATTTTAATGCATCTAATTTATAAAACCTAAATTATTCTTGCACTTACGCACACGAAAGGAAAATTTATCTTTTTTTTAATAAATAGGTCATATATGATTTGAACTCGGACTAAATACTAGAAAATCGGATAATAATTATGAACAATTAGTTAATAATTGTGTAAAATCGAGTAATGCTTGTAAAAAGAAAAGCATCATAATGATTGTAAGAAATCCGATAATATTACAAGAAATGTCAATGATTGTAAGAAATACAGTAATAATTGTGAGAAAGCATATAGTAATAGTTGTCATTAGGTGCGGCGATTTTATAAACAACAGCATAAGAATTTTCATCGAAATTTAATTTCCGTATAGAGTATAATGATCCAGACTTGACTAATTCAGACTTAAAGAGCAGAGTTATTGAAACGACTTTAAAAGCACGAAAGGTATAATTTGGAGTTGGAGAATTTTTTGCCAAGGGTGCAGGATTCCAGAGTGGATTTAAAGCGAGCATTGATTCACTTTTAATGCATGGACAAGACAAGTCAAAAAGAAAATTTTACGCGCTTCGAGGAGGCGTTTCTGTAGCGAAGCATAAAATTCCTGCGGTACCATCCATGTAATACAGCGAACCTCAAGCCCCTAGTCAATGCTTCGAATTCTTGGAGAAGAGACGATCCACTACTGAGATTTATATAGGTCTTTTCATCAACCATTATTCCATTACCCTCGAATCTCTGAAAAAGAAGGTTTCTTCCGGCGGGGAAGATAGATTAACAGAAAAGTGATTGGGTTCAGTACCAGTAAATATACATGTGTAACATACATGCGTATATATACATATATGCATGGTAGCAAGCACATAAGAGAGCACGTAAATACCTTCAGTTGTGTTTACGTATGTGGAGTACTATGAGGTACACATACACTAAATCTATATAAGTATATGGTATAACCTGTATTGAGGTATTTTGTATGGGATTGTGTGGGTTCGATTGTGTGTACAGTGTACAGTGTACACACAAAACTGGCCAACGATAAAGGTAGACGGTCTGCAAAACTGGTGAAGGCCTTTAGAAAGTGCGGGGTCTGATACCGCCGCACCGGAGCTGGAAGCATGGCATGCCGTTTTTTGTCTCTGTATAGGGCTCTGGTGCGTGCACAACTGTACACCAATACAGTC
The DNA here is from genome assembly GCA_011057455.1 of Ganaspis sp. Gsp50. Classification (NCBI taxonomy): domain Eukaryota; kingdom Metazoa; phylum Arthropoda; class Insecta; order Hymenoptera; family Figitidae; genus Ganaspis; species Ganaspis sp. Gsp50. Next base: position 17,564 of record WNHD01000366.1, read on the forward strand.
AACCTGATTTCAAACGAAAATATCTCCAGTCTGGGTTATTAATCCCAAACACACGACAAATTTGATGCAACTTTTAAATGTCTGCGCAATACTCAAAGTCTTTTTTTAAACGTCAATTAAAGTGTTGAATTATTTAGATGTTTTAGTAGACGCAAAGTATACAACTTTTGGCAATATATTTAAACTGTAAAAGGCACATGAGTTGATATCACAGCAAGGTCTTGGTTTAAACTTCATAAGTAAACAATTGTATACACCAAGTCAGACTTATATGCACGAAACATGCACATGCCTCAGACAAGGTCAACTGGAAACTGATGTGATATATGTATTACAGAATTTAATAAAAATTTGAACCAAAATTAACAATCACCAAACCATTTATTGAAAATTCACAATAATAAAGAAGAATGATCTGAGTGATCGCTAAATTCATTCAACTTTTTAAATAACCACTGAGTGATAGAATCAACTTATATCGAATAAAGAAGAATGCAAACTGGCACTTTTGGCAGACACACGCAGTGAAAGTTGTTGTAGTAATTAAGATTATTATAATATTTATTACTGTAGCTGAACATTAATAAATAAATAAATTTACATAAATAAATTGTTATACTGCACATGCATTGATATGACAGCAAATCAATTTTTATAAACTATATTAAATAATGTTTTGCTAAATTACTCACTCGTTATTTTAGGAACAATCTACATAAGTCAATTATACAAAAATAGATTGAAAAAATAACAATACAAGAATAGTTTACTTTCGTAAAAAAAGAAAGTTGTAAACATTAAATTTATCATTTGTGTAATCTAGAATTCACTTGTTTTCTTTTTAATGTCACGACCTATAAATTTCAGAGGTGAAATGTAATCATGATTCGTATTATATGGAAATGTCTTAATTGTTTTTATCAAGATTAGTATGTGTAGTAGTACCTATTATGTGAATACCAGATTCATAGAACCGTTGGTATGAGTAACGTAGGGGGCGGAGGTGCAAGATAGTGGGTAGAACATTTACCTGAGATGAAGTTGTGCTCATCACCACAAATCTCAAGTATTTGTTCACACACAATACTTCCCGCGTCGTACATTAAACACTTTATACCATTGGCGTAGGCAAAACATAATTTCATATTTTCCAGATCTTATAAATTATATTTTAATAAATTTTGTATTTGTGAACCCATTTTCAATTTAATTCTCTTTTGCAAGCCAAACTCAACATTCACTAATAACTGCATATAAAATTTTAAAAAACTTCATTACGATATTTGCAAAATAATTTCAAAATATTAGAAATATTTATTAAACTATTAAAAACTACTATCAATATATTAAAAAATTTTAATGAAAATCTAAAAATGGAAATCAAATACAAGAAACGATTGTGAAAATATTAAAAACATATAAAAAACAGAATTATTTATAGATGATTACGAATTGGCACGCTCAATAAAAACCAATTTTTATATTTGATTATTAAATTTCAAGTAAAACGTGCAAATAAAAACCGAATTTGCATTTCAAGACTCTACGTCAATGTCAGATTCTTCATTACAAGGTGTGCACTACATGAGGGCACATTCTTCCTGAAAAGAGATTCCTATCTTCGATTTCTTGGGCTCCCTCGTACTTTCTACCTTATTTTGTTCTCCTTTTGTTTTTCTTTCATTATACCCCAACAATATTCACGGAAAAAGATTAACCCTTTTTGAATTTCATTTGTGGCAGTAAAAACGTACTAAGAAGAATGTTTTCTGTAACGTTATTTTGCTATTTTAACATTTTAAAATAAATTTTCTTTTATGAGGTAAAGAAAAGTATTATACAGCCTTGATTGAGCATTATATTTTTTGATTCAATGGAACCTTTTTCTAAGAAGATAGAATTGCTTGGTAGCAATTTTTAGAAAGCGAGGAAATGTCACGAGGAACAACACCAAGCAGGAATTAGAGATTTCTTCTCGCAAGTATGCGAAACGTAATGTCGTATTATGCAGACTCGCGTGTACATTTACAACCCGTTTAATTCTCATGTGTGAGTTTGTGTACGTGTGAATAAGTGTGTGCGTATGTGAATATATGCGTAATATCATTGAGTAAAATATCTAGTAAAAGAGAAAGGTTCTCATAATATCATATGTATATGAATAAGGTTTGAGTGATTGATAGATTAATACGCCTTTACGAAAAAACAATTGCCTCCTATTCTTTTCACAAAAAATATAATTCTTTAATGAAGGACGCCTATTATCTTATCAGTGTAAGCAGTTCAACTGTTTAAATGTTGAAATAGCATTTCTGATTCTAAATTCTTGGCAAGTCGATTGTCAAAATACACCTCAGCATTTATACGTATATGTATATAGAGATTTCATTCACCTCGTAAGAAACAAAATTTCTCAAGATTATAAAGTCAAATCAAATTTTCCTTATTAGTGTAATATTTGACATTTTTATGATTTGTTTTTCTAAAATTTGTCTTTGTTATTTTTTATGCTCAAAGTTTTCACAATGAACATTTTGCGACTATTTTTAAGTTGAGAAAGAGTATAAACGTTTATAAAATGATGTAAAATAGGAAACAATGTTTGTATAGAATATGTAATTGAGGGATTGGTCAACGTTATAATTTCACTTGAAAGTACCGATTCAACCCTGTACTTTCATACGGTAGAATTCTGATTTCTTGAGTTTGCAATTTATTGCAATGGTGCAAATTTAAAGGACTACTGATTATTATTTTCTTAAGAAAGAAGTTTCATGATTATTTATTTGAAATTCTTTCAAAATCAAGTATCTTATTGTCGAAATATTATTAATATTTAAGAAGAATTTTCTTATGATATATTAATAGGGTTGCAATATTTTTGTTCAACTTAATCTGTCTTTCTTTATTAAAGCTAAGATTAATCCTATTTATTTCAATCTAATTTATTTTAAATGAATATAATTACAGTCAACTAATGAGCATATTACTATCCTTTTACATTTCCTGTGTATTACTTATGAGCTTTTTTAATTGAAAATGAATTTTTTTTAAATCTTATAAACTTGCTGTAATCATGAAACAATTTGATTTCTTAATAATTCTTAATAATTCAATTTTCGCATTATTCATTATACAATAATTATACTTCAAACAGTTTCTTGTTACGTTATAAAAGATTGTTCGATTTTACAGTATACGCGTCCACAGTTCCTGTTGACTTTTATTTTTGAATCTGTTTCCTTAAATCCGGTTTGAATCTGCTTCTTACACGATATATGGAAAAATTTCCAGTTATTTTAATATGAAACAGGATTTTGGTAAATCCAGACAAATATTTTAAGATATCAAATGGATATATTAAGTCGAAATAATTAAAATTCTAAAAATTTCTGAGAAATGCGGTTTTAAATTTGAATCCCCACTGTTAAATTATTCAAAATGTTTAATTTATAATTTACTTGTGTACAAGTTTACATATATGTATATAACAAGAATCGCGTGCATTGAGGTTTTTAAATACTTAACGCTGTTTATGAATGGATGTGGAAGAAGCTACGTTGTTATAACTAACAATAAAGTCACTTGACTCCCTTTATTCAGATCTGCACAAATGCTTTTGTTAAAAAATTATGAACCTGAATTGAATTCTCATATAAATTTATACTATTATTTTCTATTTCGCTTTCAATTACAAGTTTCTCAAATATATTCACATTTTTATAATCATATGCTTTCAATTTCTTTACTTTCTTTTTTATATACTACATTCAATAAAAGAAACTTTATAAATAACAATAATAATAAAAAATAAAAATAAAATAAGATATACGAACAAAAATAAAGTGAATAAATTAACGCTCAACTGAAAATATTCCTATCAAAAGTATATAATGTAACTTTAAATAAAAAAGAAATATACGAATAATTAATTAATTACTTTATTGTGGGAATAATTGGAATCTAGAATATCTAGATAAACAAAAACTGATTATAATATGTATTTCAACACTTTAAAATTGTAGAAAATGTTAACCATGTTATTTAGTCATCAGAAACAAGCTCATTATTATTATCGTCTTTCATTATAGGAGAATGTTACACATATTATGAAGTCACTAACCTAGATATTATAATAAAAAATACTTTTAAAATGTAAAATTTTGTTTAAATATTTCATAAAATGTATCCATGTTCAAATTTAGAAAAAAAAATTATAAATGGAAGAATTAATTTTTTGATTGGTTAATTTCTGTCAATTTAAATATTTCTATTTCTATTAATTAAATTGATCGATAATTATTAGTGCTTTTGAATAGTTTACAAAAATCTACATATTACTTATACATTTTTTTTAAAATTATTAAATGAATCGTTTACTAACGTTTTGATAAAAGTTTCATAAAAAATGCAAATGCCTTGATTAATATTTGAAGAAATTCTTGTTTAACATAAAAAAGAAACTTGTTTCTCGTAAGACATACTCTGTTGATTTAAATAAGTGAACTTTCACTAGATATTAGTGACGTTCTTTTTGAATGCCTCGAAACTGTTAAAGACTCATTAGAAAATCAATAGTTATTCTAGGAAAAAATCAATAATAACATAAACATTATTTCGAATGTATAACTATATATATATTGATTTCATATTCAATACTGTATAAACTTTTCTCGTTTATTTTTTTCATTTTAAAAAATGTGTCTCCTTTCAAATGTTTTAATTCATGCTTATGCAGTAATTTACGGTAAAATAAATAATATTTAAAAATCCTTAAATAACTAAATACAAACTTTCGGAACAATATTTGAACTTTTAATGCTTTTAATTTCTCAATAGTACCTATTAAAAAAACAACTTAAAACTCTTAAATTTTGTTATAAAAGTGTAATTTTATCTTGAAAGAGAATCGACATTTCCGTTTTCCGGGTTTATACTCGATTTTGCGTAATAATCATTGATAAATATCAGTAAACAGCAGAATTTATAACTTCTTTTAAGTTTCATCTTTGAATTACATCATAAGAAAAATTGCTCATGACACAGAAAAAATAATCCAATTTACTGTAAAAAATTCTATAGAAACATAGCGCACATTAAAGTCAATTTAAAATTAAAATTAAAGTTTTTTTATTAATGAAAATCATTATCTTTACATATCAGTCGCAAAAAAACATACAACTAATTTTATATATAATTTATTACCTACATAATAATTAAATTTACGTCAATACATTCATGCAAACTTTTTGAATATATTGTTAAATGTTTCAAGAAACATCATCTGCCTTTAAAGTATAAACAATTGTTCTTTATTAAAATTCAAATAATTTAACCAAAGAAAAAAATAGAAAAGAAATCTTAATGTATTGAGATTTCTAAATCTGCAGTGGATTATTAAAGTGTGATTTTTATTGTGAAAGTTGGAAAAGTTTTTCTGATTCAGAGAGATAAATATGCCATTTATTCAAATTAGCATGTAGAAATGATAAATTGTTGATTCAATGAAAAATCAATGAAACTAACTGATTTTCCATTAAAAACAACAATAGACTTTCTTATTTATTTAACCCATAAAAAATAGATCAAACACCATATGTTATGATGCGTACAAAATATATAAACGGAATTTGAAAACGAAAAGAAGACAATTGACGAATCCTTTCCCATGAGATATTGCACACACATAAAGTGAAATTAGGATTTCATCGACAAGTATCGTTAATTCTTTCCGGTAGTGGGGAAGGCTTAATTTAATTACTTCTATGCGAATATATGTGGAGGGTAAGATTTGTTTATGTATAGAAATGAGAGGGACATTCTTATCGCAAACTGATCGGTATGAGGCGTCCCACGCTTTGCTCGCGGCTGCATTCGAATGCAACTATATACATTGAGATTGAATAATAAGGCTGAACCCACGATGCAACTCAGGTTCCCTTCTTGATAAACGACTCAAGATACGGGGTGGTCCGTTGACCTTATTTCCGACTCTTCTTATTCTTAATGAATGTTATCTGATTTCCTAAAACTATTGCTCACATGCAAATTCAAAGAAATTCCTTCAAATGCCAATAATTAGTAACTTTTCACTTCTAGAGTAATTATATTGCACCTACTTTTATTTATTATCATACTAAAAAGTCTGGAATGTGGAATTTACATGCATAATTCAGATTTTCACTGAATTTAATCAATTCAAGTTTCTTATTTTTCTTCTATGGAAATGATAATATTTTTAAACACTTTCACGCACAAACTTTCAAGCTATTTAATTAGCATAAATCTCATTCAAAGTTATTTTTTACTAATTATTTCAGTGTTTACTAATCTTGGTATATATTAGTGTTCATGGTACTTTGTTATTTTACTATAGTAATACTATATACATATATGTATAAAACTCATAATGTGTTTATAAATTTGTATATAAATGTACTCAAATACATATACAAATGTATAAAGACACAAAAGTGTATACAAATGTATAAAAAAAACTATGCAGATTTGGAAATATGCGTATATAATTTTAGGATTAAAAAAAATCTATTTCGAGCTTTTCTAATATGCTTAATAAGTTTGAAACTTTGACTTCCATTATCAAATTCTTACTACTACCTATAATTTATCAGAAACGACACGTGAAACAAGTTTTATAATGAATCTGATAAAAGAAGATACATATTTCTTGTAGATAATGCGAAAATTCTTTCTATAAATCAGTTATCAGTTTGATCATGGCAGATAATTAAAAACAGTGAAATCAACATCGGTACATAGCTGATAATGAGTTAATTACATTAGTCTTTCTTATCGGATATTTACGCATTTTTGACCTGATTTGTAAAGGTGTAATGTATAATTTTACAGTCTATCGGGAATAATTTAAACGCTTTTCATTCCAAACGATACACTGATTGTCTAGACCGTCAAATGCTATTATGGAGTTTCGGTTGTAAACCTGGACTAGTGAAAACTTGTTAACGAAGACAGCATTCCTGTGAGAAACTGGCAATATCAAAATGAAGAATGTCAATGATTTTCCTTCACTTTTATAACTGTCAATCTCACATAAATGACAAGCAATTTATCAAATTCTGTATTTTACAATGTACATCATCAATAGAGATTCTTTAACTTTATTGCTATTTGGTACTTTATTTTATGCAACTTTAAATCCTTTCCCGACATACCTATTCAAAATCATTCTTTCAACTGTTTTTGCAGTCTTTAAAATTGTTTAAGATAAATATTTTCTTGTTTATCCATCTAATGCTACATATTTATTATTGACATTATATTTATTTTCAATTTCATTTCTCACGTGTTAAATAAATTCGCAATGAAATTTAAAAATAATCTCTTTTTTGCGTCAGTTGTCACTTAAGCTGACATAACAAGGTCGAAATACAAAATTAACTTATATTTGCCCAAAATATGAATGTTACGAATCACGATTCGCAATTTTATGGTGCGAATTTTTCAAGGACATGCGTACTTTTATGTTATTATTGTATGTCAGTTTCGTAAGACTTGTTCGCGTGTGAACATTAACCCCTTTACACTGCTAATGGGACCGAATAATAAGACTCGAATCTGATTATTCCTACACGTACAAATTCCTGTTCATAATGATAAATTTTATACAAATTGCAAAACTGGCAGAAAAATATTAAAACTTTAAAAACTCGGTGTAGTAAATGTATTATTTTATTCTTTTATATAAAAATAAGTGATAAGTCAGATAAAAGAATAAAATAAAAAAAATCGCATGAAAAAATTATAACAATATATGATAAGCAGAATTTTAAAAGGGTTTCCGAGGACAGTGTAATCTGTGCATATTATTAGAATTGTACGTATGGAACTTATAAGGACTGATTCACATTAGGATTTTGTAGTCTACCATATATTTTACTAACAAGATAATTGGCTGAACCAATTACGTTTTTCACTGATCTACAACCTTGAAAGCACAAGTCGTTTAGAAATCTTTGAGCACGCCTTTGGCTAATTAGCTGCCACAAGATGAGTCTCTGGAAAAAAGGATCGTTAAGGAAGGAAAAGTATCGGCATATACGCCTCAACCTCCGCATGAATAGACTTCACTTAGGTTCATTTTTACAGATGCCACACCTCGCATTTCTGCATAATCACCGCTGTTGTCATTCTCCCTCTCGATATAAAATCCCACTTTTAATTTCAACACCCCACCACAACATTAATCATTAATGACAGCAAGTATTCTTTCTTTCCTCTAGTTTTCAGAAACAAAATTATTTAACTTTTGTACTTCATTCTGATTGCATAAAGATTATAATTTATAGAAACACTTTGTTCTAATTGAATATTTCATGCGATTATAATTATAATGACGAGAAAAACTTTCGACCTCATCGTTTTTAGTTAAGAATAAATCAAGATCTTATTTCATGTGAAGCTATTCCGGAAAAGAAAATGGAAAAGTCGGAAGAATATGCGCAATGAGATTGTTGTGAAGGAAAATTTCAGGATAAATCAGAGAAACGCGGAGAAATCCTTACAGAAAGTTATACATTAATTTCTTAGAAACACCCTAGAAACAAAAATTTATTGTTTTCGCGGTACAAGAATTTGCAAAGTGTTGATGTTATTATAAAACATAAACCTACATGAGAATCACTTCCTCTGTAGTTGTAGTCGACCTTGATGCACCGGTTGCGTTTAAAAACAGCGCACGAGTTTATCCGCACTACAGATCGGTGAGACGCTATTTCGAATATTCAACATTTTTTTTCTTCTTAACTAACATTATTTTCTCATCCACTAACATCCTTTTCTTGTTTGCCACTATTAATAATGCACCTGATGTTTTTATTTCTATGCTCCTAGATCTCTAAATACAATAACATGCAAGAGTTTCTTCTGTTTCACAATGGAAATATTACTTTGTCACTTCTCATTTCGTGTTTTGCATTACATGGTTCTAATTTTGTTTCGTATTAAATTGATAATTGACGGAAATTTATATTGATAAATGAAAGAAACTTTTGTAGAACGTGTCTGAGTAATAAAACGCTTCTCAGCAAAAATATTTAGTATACATATACTTCTGTGACAAAAAGGAATTGCACCATCGAAGAGAATCGATTGGTTTACTTTTCACTCTTTTATTCCGTATTGTTTATTCTTTATTGCTTTATTCCGTATTGTTCCAGTGAATAGCTTTTGTTAAACAATATCCCTTGCAATTGTTGGCTAAAATGATATTGTGAAGATTCTTTCTTTGTCGGTCAGGATTGCGTGAAAAATAAGGTGTGAGCGTACCTTCTTGAGGATATTAAACATTACGACACTTGACAATAAAAACGTTAATACTTCACCCAAAATCATTTTCCATGTACGTCACTTTATAATTGGCCGTATAACAATACACATACAACTCCTTAAGCACACGCATAACACATGTTAATTTTCAAATTTTGCACATAGCAAGCATATACTAAATAAGACCTAATTTCCAAAAAACACAATTTTAAAAAGATCTTGAATTGTAATTTTAAATAATACAGCTAGAGTTGGCAATAATTAATATCTCGATCTTATCAAATTCGTGTCATGGAAAACACCGTTTTTGTATGGGCGATTTGTTTTTAATGCTAATTGTACCGTATCATTATGGTTTTTTAAACAAATTTTTTCACCGCAACACTTTCCACTATTTCATGAAATGATCGCTTACAAATATTTGTGACTATTTCGAGCGTATTATAAGAATTGGTTAGTATTCTCTGGCATTGAAAGGGTGAATGACACCTAGTGGACATTGCCAACAAGTAGCCATGACGAATTATTTACAATGGTATTTACCGTCGAGGAATAAAATAAAGGAAATGTATTGCAAACTTTAAGAGCAATGGAATGCAGAAAGTATGATTAGTCATTGTATTGAAGAAAAACCTGTTATTTCTAGTTTAGAATCTCCTGGGAAACCTGCAGGAATTCACAGAAGACTTTGTGGGAAGAAATTGCTAATGTCTCAATAGAAAATTGATTTGCAAATATACTTCTTGTAATTTTCATACTGAAAAAAATGCCAATCAAATAAACTTGAAGTTACAGAAGACACTCATCTTAGCTCTATTCACTCTTAGAATCATCTCTGAATTGAAATTCAAAATAAAGTCAATTTCAATTAACCCGTAACGAAATTCAAGTTCTTTTCTAATTCTCCAAACTCTCGGACTTTAGAGGCTCCAAGAGAATTTAAACCATAAAAAATAAAAATTAGAGCAGAGAATCATAGAAAAACGGTAGAGATTCTTGGTAATAAAAAATACGATAAATTCGAATGATCCAGGTAAAATACTCTAGAACGACACCAGAGATTCCTCGACTCAGTCCACCTGCATTAAACTACCTTTCGCAAAAGGCAATTATCAGACCTTGTCACATTACTTATGGCCATAAACGGTTGTTAGGTCGCTAAGCCTATTGCGTTTTATGTAACTATATGTATTTAAAGAAAAATCAAAACTGAGTCATTTTTCCGAATTTTTAAAAATACAATAATTTGTAAATGTTGCACATTTATCTGTGATATTACGTTTCACCTTGAGAGCATTTCCGTACCTGAAGTGTCCTCCTACTGATTTTACCAAGGTGTTAAAATAACAAATGATTCAGCGTATTCTATAGCCTTTCCGCTCCGTTGATGTTAATTTTGCTTTCATTTGTAATGAGTTTAAAACTTTGAAATTTTATTCTCTTTTTGTTTGTCTTTTATATTTTTTGTACTTTTATAAAACAGCTACTATATATTTTACAATGTTATTATTATAAACAATTGTAAGCAGGCACACATTTTTTATAACGTATCTTGTTCCAGAAAATGTAAATTTTAGAATGTGTGCTGTTTTCAAAATTTCTTTAAATTTCAGTAAATTCAGAATTGCATGACGCCCCACTACTAAAACTAAGAAAAATGTCTTGAAGATACTAGTTTTTATAGTAGTATAATAAAATATATAATAAAACTATATAATAAATTATATAGTTATACAATAATAAATTATATAGTTATACAATAATAAATTATTCCCACGTCAAATCATGGAAATACTTTTAAATAAAAAAAACTCAGAGCACAAGTGCAGTGAGAAGTTAGCTTTTTCAAACAATTATGTCTTTGAATTCTGTAATTTTTAACCCCGATTGAATTTAACCAAAATACTAAAAATAGACAAGGACAATAATTGCTTATTCTCAATTAAGTTATTGATAATAGTTGATAAAATCAGATTCTATTGAATAAAAGAAAAATAAACAGATAATATATATTTAACTTAGAAAAATTGAAATACTAGAAGAATAAGAGCATAAAGAAGATATTTATAATTACTTATTCTTTTACAATCTACCGGGGCTTAAATAACAAACCTTATTATTGTCACAGTGCTTTTTTTAATTGTTCTCGCTGCGATAATTGCAAAGTATTGATTGCAAGCTATTTATCAAACATTCATTAAATATCAAATTACTTTTTGCAATTAAGTTTAAAGAAGCAATATTTCTAATAACCTAATAGAATATTCACTTATGTCCAAGATAATAATATAATACTAAATATTCGCAAGAATTTTTTATTCACATTTTCCATTAGATTTTAGTTACTCAATATAAGTAGTATTTCCAATCTTCCGCTTCTAAATTGTTATTTAATGAATTTTTTATGAACAAAAACAGAATTAAAAATGCGCAATTTTTCTCATTTAAGTTTGAGGCTACCATTATGAAACAAGTTCATCTAAATATTTGTATAGGTAATTCTAATTGTTTCGAATTTGAGGCAATTCGTGCAATTCTGAATTTACTTGAATTTTATAAAATTCTTTGATGAATTGGAATTTGAGAATGAATTTGGATTACTTAATTTTTAACTTTTCTTTTTACATAAAATTGAAACTTGAAATAACTGGATAATTGTCATAAAAGTTAGCAAAGCAATAAAAACACACTGGTTGCAAACCCATGATCCTATAGTGTAATAAAAATAAAAGTACAAAACTTGAAAAAAACGTGGAAAACGTTGTCATTTTATGCAAAAAAACGTTTTAGCAAATGAAAACAGAATTTACATAAATTGTTAAAAATAAATTTCTATTTACGCTCTTATGAAGTAATGGCACCAACTCGAATAAAAAAGAACATAAAAATGTTTTGTCCGTTCAAGTCAAACTTCCATCTAGCTTTTATAGTATCTCATTTTTAGCGACTAATTATCGCCTCTTCTATTCATCAATTACTCCACACATTATACAACAACGTATAAACGTCAGCTGGAGTAATATATTCTTAAATTTATTGCCTAATTCTATTCATCTCCATTACATAAAAAGGAACATTTGCTGTAAAATCCAAATCTTCTGGCGGGGAATAGAAATTAAAATTCTGAATGAATGAGAAGTAAGAGCTCGACTCATTCGCATTCGTCATTCGTCATTCGCATAGGCATCATCAAGTGACGTATATGGTTTCCGATTTTGAGTGACCAGATCAAGGAGATTCGGATACTAGTCTCCAAAAGGTAGGGAGGAATCACGACTGGCAGATTATGGTGAAGAAGGTGCAGTGAAGGGGGCAGAAAGTGAGCCAGCTCACCTTGGCGCCCATGGTATGCGTCCATTGGCGTCTTCTTCAAAGGCGTAGCATATTCTTGCTCTCCAGCAGCATCTTGTTTTGATAACAACATCAGAGTCATCTTTCCGACTCTCTTCATCTTCTCAATGAGACGGCAAAAGGTCAAATGTCATCCAAGGTCGAACACCATTTATCTTCCATTTGTCTTGCATTTGTATCTTTAAATGCCTTGCATATGTATCTCGATTCTCACGATTTTCATGTGCCTGGAATATTCGAATGAAGCTCGTCTACCTTCCGCCAACAACGCAACCTTGACTCGAAACATACCAAGGTGAAAAGAAGGCAACAAACTTGTGCATGGATTATCTCGCAAAAGGCGTTCAACCGATATATGTGTATAGGCTTTACGCGCGACGTACTTTCTATATAATAAGGATTCTTCAGATCTTTAGAAAATTACTTGAAAATATGAGCAATTTTTTCTTTCTACCGAAGGCTGACACTAGTCGTTAAGGATTTACTGCTTGTTTTTTAGTAACGGTGAGCATCCGTTACCTCAGGGCAGAAATGCGAATGTGAGAGCAATTTATCGCGTAAAATTGAAATTTACTGAAACACGTTATACGTATAATGTTGTGATAATTGCTATCAAGCTCATATTACCGCTCGATTCGTTTTAAGCCAATCCCAGGGTTGCGAACGCTAGAAAGTATTCGATGCAAAAGGTGCGGGAACGGGTTAATATTGAACACCATTGTTGTATTTCTTAAATTATTACTTTTAGATGATTTTCGATTGTTCTCGACCATTTTCAAGTAATACTTAGTTTTTAACCTTGGAGGTTCAAAAAGATATTTTAAAGAGATCCTTTTTATATCCTATAATTATATTCACATATTTCCAAATTGCAAGATTTTGTGACTAAAAGAGGATTTAAAAATTTTCCAATATAGTCCTATTTGCGTACTAATTTATATTTTATATATTTATTTATATTTATTCATTCAAAGTTCCTAGGGCTAATAAGCGTACTAATTTAATTAAAATGCAGTATTTTCTGTTTGAGAGAGTAATTACACGTTAAAGAAAAATTATGTGAAAGCAAATTCACTTTTCCTTTAATATAACAATAATTGAAAAGAAAAACTTACGCAAAAGCTTTATATGAAAGTGACAAAAACTGTTGACAGTTGCCAAAAAAAATTTTTAAAAGTGTTGCAAACACCATAGAAGTATCATAAATTGACAATTAATCAATTAATTTTTTTGACAATTGACAATTACTTATTCCATAAAAGATTTTTCAACATGAACTCTTTTTATTTACAAAACAGTCAAAATTTTACAGATATTTCCCATCAAGTGACTGAATTCTAGTTGCTAAATTAATAAAAACTACCATGTTAATCATTAACATTAATTATTATAAATATAAAAGTGACTTTAAAGTGACCATGAATAAAGTAAAAGTCGGACAGTGATTGAAAATCAGTCAAATTATGACAGATTCAGATTAAGAGAAAAAGGATTTTTTTTTTACAAAATATACCTTCTTTCTTGAAACAGTTTGCAAAGCTCATACTATTATTCATATTATTATTATTTTATTATTTTATTATTATTATTGTTGTATATATTGGATAAGTTTTATCATCATCGTATACAAAATTACAAATTATAGAGAGCAGAAAAAGATAAAGATGTGAAGAAGATTATTGCTGACTGTAGGTCTGACTATCGCTTACTTTCTCTACTTGTTTATTTTGGAATCTCTCTTAATGTGTTATTAATTTTTAGGGTTACGTACCATAAACTACGCAATCTTAATTCCTTTTTGTATTAATTATATCATCAGGTTTTAATCACATCATTAATTAACAAAATAAATACAACTTTTATGCAATTACACCTCGTCTTTCAAGATTACACAATGCGCTAATACGTATATGTTATTAATAATAAGATATAATAATGTACTTATTAATAAAAGCATAATAATAATAATAATAATAATAATAATAATAATAATCACAATAAGAATAATAATAATCACAATAAGAATAATATATTACATTATAATAATAAATTCTATTTAAGATTAATTGTACTTTTTAACGAAAAATATTCAAAATAAAGAAAAGTAATGTTTTCGTTGGAACCTATATAGAAATGCTAATGTAAAAAAACAATTTTTTATAGTTCTTGTCATCGCTTAATATAGAGTCGTTTTTAAAGTTAAATTTACACTTTTTGCGGTTGGCAAAGTAAAGGAAAATAATTAAATTTTCCGCCAATTACACCTCGGAAGTGTTTGATCATTACATGTAGAAAATACTTGAAATACCAGAATCGGTAAAAAATCATGTGAATTGGAACGTTTGTATATGTAACATCTACACGGTAGGGCTTTTCATTCTTGATCATTAACAGCACTAGAAAATTAGCAGAGCGTCGCGAGATCTTGTCCCCCAAGGCAGTTTTGCAGTTTTTCCGACTGGTTTTTCTGCTTCTTTACCTCTTTCCCCTTGCTCTTAGTGACTTTATACTTCATATCGTCATCGATTGTGCATACTTAATGCGATTAACAGCGATTAGACGCCATGTAGTATGATTACGTAATTGCGTTAGATAGACTATTAACAACACACTATAATATATTCCATGGATGTTTGAATACAAAAAAGGCATCTGCAGATAAACTACTTTATAATACTGGATTATAAAATAATGCAAGCACGCGCATTAAATTAGAATAAAATAAAAATCCTTTATGAGCCTTAAAATTCCCGTTTTAAATTAAAAAAATAAAGAATCAAAGCAATAAATTCAGAAAAAAGAAGAATTCGCAAATGTTGTGATTGAAGATATGTTGTATGAATACAAACTAAGAGTGCAGAATGTATGTATGAATATGGAATGAGTATAAAAACGTGTACATGCATGTGTGTGTATTCCCATATGCGTATAAACGTAGGTCCTTGTATTAGGTATATGTATTTCCACGCATGTGCATGTATTAAAAAATATTTGCACACTTGAAATGGAATAGTAAAATGGTCTTTGTGTGAACATACATGATAGGCATGGTCAAGCAAAGAGGATAGATACAGATATAGCGGAACATGCCTTTCAAAGAATGCGTTTCCTTCCTGTGGTTCGAAGGCCAAACATGGCCTTGCAACCAACAGGTACTTGGACGTAAGCAATAAATATCTGCCTATAACCAATTCGTATAGCTACTTCCGCTGAGCAACCATTCTCGTTTTATCATTCGTGTGGTTCTACCTAATAATTTCATACGAAACTTTCAAATGATCTTTGAAAAAAACAACTGCACGTGTAAACTAAGAGAAAACTTAATTGCAAAATTAAGTAGAAGCTGTTTCCTACAAAAAACGATTTTTGATGACAATAGATATATAGAGAGATAATGACTGCTGTGCAGGAAACCTTTTGATTTCTCGTCACACCAGGTTAATCTCAGCCTGAATTCCTCCTGAGCAACAGAACGTTTTCTCTTTTTAGCGGTCACAATGTACATTTCATTTCTAGCATGCCAACTGACTTTTTTCCTCATTTTGTGTAAACTCAGCTTTTGTCTGTCAATTACAGACGTTACTAATGACGGGAAATATTGTAAACCTTGCTATATGTAGTTACAGTAACATTAGAGTAAATAAATACAATAATTAACATCCTCGAATTTAAACATATATATGTAATTATAAGTATAATTATACACTTTGAAGTATACACTTACTCGAATATTATAGTCATTCCAAAAAAGAATCTAACTTTACGAACCCAAACAGTGCGAAATGTTACAGGAATGTTTCTTTGGAGGATTCGCAATCTTTTGAAAACATTCCTGGAAAAATACCCCACAGTTATGTTACAGGAATTTTTCAATGTATATTTTACATACCAATTAAAAGAACAAATCCAAAAAGACGCACACAGACAAGACCTATTTTAATAGTAATTAATTAGCAATAAAAGAAGACAAGAAGATATAGCATATAGTTTTTTAAGCGAATTGCAAGATGAGTTATTTAAAACATAACATGTAATTTATATATACTCCGAAGAAAGAAATTAACAAAAAATGTGTATATAGCCTTATGAGAAGTGCAGAAACTGAGATAGAGAGGGAACTGGAAGAATTGATTACATAAAAGTTCATTATTGTATCCCATTATAATAATATAAATGGATGAAAATATTGTAATTTAACAAAAATATAAGGAAATATACCTATTATGGTGTACAATGAAAATGAATTATTATTATTAAAAGTATAGGAGTAATATTCTTCCAGGACTATATTATAGAAAATTATTTTCCAAATAATTAATATTAGGAAATGAACATTTCTTCTACGAGGAAGAAATATATTTCTATAGATTTTGTGATGAACTTGTATAACAAATCAATAATATTAAGATTTCATTAACAAATTGGTAAGTTATAATTATTTAATTGTTTTAGGGAAACACTTGGTTTTGGTGACAGATCCTGAAATAGTTGAAGATGCATACGCATTTGATAATCCATGTTACAAAGATGGCACACCTTCGGTGGGTCGAAGTTTGGAAAGACCTATATCTGCTACTTCCATGGAAACACCATCAAAGGATTCAACACGCTGGTCAACATCTTTGACAACACTGGGCCTTGGGCATATAAATCGAAACGATAAGAGACGCACCTTGGACGACTCATACCTTGGAGTAAGTTTTGCTTTTCAAAAGAATGTTATATCTATTTTATTTTCTCATTTTTAATTAACTTGTAAGTCTATACACTATCATTTAAAAAAATACAAACACACATTTTGGTTCCATTTTTGATCAATATTATAATTAAAAACCTCTAGAAAAGGTTTTATTTATTTCAATTTATTTTTTTTTAATTATTTTTTTATTTCAAAACAAATTTCATCTATGTATTTTATTTTTCCAATTTTAAATCTACTTTTAAAAGAGTTAATATTAATTAAAAAAAAATTTAAATAACTGTTCTTATTCCTGTGTATTTTCTGGAATATCTAGAGAATTTGAAAAATTCTTGTGATAATCGTTATTTAACTTCTTTCTTCGCAATTTATTGAAGTTAAAATTGCAGCAGACAATTAATAACAAAATGATAAAGATATAATACTTGAAATTTTCCAACTTAATGTATAAAAATGAACAATTTAATGCAAAGATTAATAATATAAGGAATTGATTAATATAAAATAGAAAATAATGTACAAAAACGACTGTAAAAAACGTGTGTTTGTTCTAGAAACGTTTGTTCACATAAAACCATACACAATATAATTAAAAATTCATAAAAAACAACTTTTATAAAAATACAGAATTCCAAGAAAGATCTTTCATCTATATAAATTATCAAATTCAAAGAAATTCCAACTACAAAACGTTTATTGTTTGAAATAACAATTGATTTACTTTTTATATCATTCTTTGAGGTTTTCTTAAATTACTAAGTAAAATGAATAAATTATAACTTACAAAGAAATTCCAACTACAAAACGTTTATTGTTTGAAATACCAATTGATTTACTTTTTATATCCATTCTTTGAGGTTTTTTTAAATTACTAAGTAAAATCAATAAATTATAACTTACAAAGAAATTCCAACTACAAAATGTTTATTGTTCAAACATTGTATTACTTTTTACAAATATTAAATTAGTTTTTATATATAAAAACTAATTTAATTTAAATATATATATTTAAATTACAAATTATATCAAATAGAAAGAAACCCTTATCATAAAATACCCAATTATTTCAAATATTGTCTTACATTTCATAAATTTACTATACTATCACGAGTTTCCTTGAATAAATTGAGATAATTTATGAAAATTCTTAAATTACGTGTTAAATAAAAACTATTCATATATTATACGTGTATGTATGTATTTTGTTAAGGAATTGATGATTCAGAAGCTATTTGGTACAATTTTATGCGACTTAGATGTTTCGTAATTCAACCTCTAAAGCCGATAAAAGAATGAACCCACGCTAGTTGCTATTTACGTTCACGACATAATAGAAAATGTAGGTAATCCTTTACATGTCTAACTAATAAATAACATATTGTTCTATTAGGCAAAACCCACCAAGGTCAGAGTGATTGGTCTCAAGAGTCAAGACTTTACCGGACTTGGATTTAACGTCTGCGGAAACATGAGAGAAGGCATTTTTATCAAAGACGTTCTTCATCGTGGCCCTGCTTCTGAATGTGGTCACATTCATCCAGGTAAATATAAATTAAAATAATAATTTGAATTATTATTTTATATTAATAAATCCAATTTGTACTAAATTGATATTTGCTATAAAATAATCGTACTAATTCCTGATTTAATTACTTTTTTCACATAGATTAGCTATTATAATAATATAGTAAAATAATATTATAATCAATTCCAAAATCTAATAAATCCCAATTAAAAATATTGTGTAGAAATTTGTTCAAAATTCTTATTTGTTTTTAGACATTATCAATTAATATTATTTCCATTTAATTTTCTCTAATAAAGGTTACATTTGAAACAAGTTTTTGAATTTAAATAATTTTCATCAAGCTAAAATAATTAAGTAAAATATTAACTGCATTAGGCATAAAAAAATACGAATTTATGGTTCTTTTATTTTAAATTTAATGAGTACAAATGAGTCTTTAATAGTTTAGAAATAGTTCTAATTGAGACTTTCAATCATAATTGAATGATCTTTCTTATTTTATGAATCACTCGAGCGTGATAAGATGTGGAATCACCTATATACTTAACTTTCCGAGACGAAAGAAAATTTCTATAGAAAAAAATAAGTGTTTATTGATCTGTTTTATACTTAATAATATAATAATAAATAAGTGTCTATTTTTCAATACTACTCAATTTTTATTCCATCTTTCTACATTTCAAATCCAGATTTAATTTCATTTTGAATCCAAATTTTATTTTATTTCGTGTTGTTCTTGTAATTTAAATTGCATTTTATTTCTCATCTGAATGTCAATCCAAATTTAAATTTTTATCCAAATACATTAATTTAATTTTTTCCTAAAGCCATCAATAAAAAGATAATTTTATCATCTCGGAGCAACAAAACCAACAACCTCTATATTATTTAAAATTAATATTTTCCGTGAGAAAACTTGAATCAAAAGTTGTTGAAACATGTTTAATTCATTCTGAACCCTATTCATTATTGTGAAATAAAGAATTACCCATCATATGTGATTCAAACGTATTAAAATATTTTCAACCATGGAGATGCTTTTTCACATTAAAAAGTATAATTTACATAGAAGAAATTCTTAATTACTATAGAATGGAAATGCAATTAATATATAATGAATTAACAATTATTTATTAAAATAAATTATTTTGATAAATAATTGTACAATAATATTCTAATTAACATAGAATTCTCTTCTAATCATTAAGAAGAATTGTAAAATAATATTCTAATTAACATAGAATTTTCTGCTAATTATTAAGAAGAATTGCAAAATTAAGAATCAAGTCGAATAAAAAATAAAGTTTTAAATCGTTTACGTCTTAAAAATAAAACTGAGAATGAGACAATTTTATGCCTAAAAACAAAAAGTCTTGCTACTGAAAGCAAGATTCTTTTATACACTGAATATTTATACTTTGTAATTGAATTTAAACACTTCAACTACGAAGCAACTTTTCATGTGGAATTTGTTTAATACCTTTGCAACTAATTTAGTTGCAAGGTTCATTTTCACTGCAACTTAGTTTGCAGTTCATTATCAAAAATAATAAATAAAAATTTCTGTATTGCAGGGGATAGAATAACAAATGTCAAGATCAGCTTCAAAAGCATGGTTTACGAAGATGCATTGACAATTCTCAGTTACGCTTCTCCTTATGAAGTAGAAATAGAAGTGGAAAGTGGGGGATCAGGTTCCAAGCCAACAACGTTATTAAAAAAGAGCGTGGGCCCAAGTCCAGCGAGAATTTGTCATCCACTTTACAGAAGTCAATCAATCCCTGAACTGTCACAGGCAAAAATAGCAGCGAAACGACTTTTCATTGCCGATCCGAACGAATCATTCGGCTTAAATTTCTCTGGAATGAATTCCACTTTAAAATCATCGAAATCAACTCCTGGAAGTCAAACTCTAGAGCGCCGTCACGAAGAAACTAAACAAAATCATCACAAATTCGGAATTAAAGTTCTTCCTGCTCTTGATGGCACAGTTCACAGAATAGAGAATCAAAACGAGCACAATACAAATCTCGAAAGGAAACATTCCAGAAAAATGGATGCTGAAAAAGTCATTGGTAAAAGTGTGCCCCTTGTTAATGAATCAGCTAAAGACCAAGTGATGATTGTTTCTGAAAATTTGCAACAAAAGGAAAATTCTGTACAGAAAGATGATGTTGATAATTTGCAGCACAAGGATAAATTGAGGCTCTTAGAGGCTCATAGAGACAAAAGTATCAGCAAAGATTACTTTTTCGCTGTCAAAAATGCACAACTCGAGGGTAAAGAATTGAATGGGATTGATATTCCCGATCAAGGCAGTGAAAATGACACAATTTCAACACAAGTTCCAACAGAAGTTCACAATGCTGGATTAGCTGCACGACGAAACAGGAAAAACAGCTCCGAATTTCTCAAGATTCCCAAGTCTCCAATATGCCCCGCAGAAGTAGAAACAGACCCAAAAAGTCCTCAAAAAAATAAGAGAAAAGCTCCAGCTCCGCCCAAGGTAAATATCGAGGAAGCTGCATCTGTGAAAAAAGAGAGGGAATCAGAAGATAAAATCGACACAATTGCCGACTACACTGAATCATTGAATGATTACGTCAGCAAAGTGCGCGAGATTAAAGATGACGAAGCTCGAAGACAGAGGCTCGAGGCAAGAGCCAACAGACGGAATTCTGAGTCCGACACAGACAGTGAGGTTCAAAACAGTTTCACGACAATTGAGTTGAATCCAGCTGATATTACTATTCATCATACTCCGGTACCTGAGGTTGATGACGACGGAGAGGACGACATTTACCGAAAAGCAGCAAGCCTAGGTGACCTTTCCAAATATGAAAATAAGACCTCGACTACTTTAGAAAGAGCTCAGAGTCTTGATATGACAGATACTGGCTCCAAGAAGCGAAAAGCTCCACTGCCACCTGAAGACATCAACGAATCTACCGAAGATCTTACTAAATTGGATCAAATTGGTACATTCGATAAATGCAAATTGAAGAAATCCAGTGAGTGGGGAACACTAGAAGACGCTATTTGGTCGAAAGGGGAATCCGAGGACACATCAAAGAAAACTCGAGTGAGGAAGAAGAGCAACGGCACCCTGGAGCGATCAAAGTCAGCTGTTGAGATGAAAATGAAGGACGATGCTCAGGACGTCAACGATCCTGTCAACGTTTCGGATGGTGCGATTGCCACCACAATTGATTTATACAATTTACCTCTCAGCAAACGCATGAGTCAGGATTTCATCCATGCCGAGAGGATGTTCAATCCTGACGAGGATAATTCGCTGGCGAGAATTGTCAACAATGGAAGAGTGGTCAAGAGTCCAACTCCTGAGGAAGTTGAATTGGACTTCAGGCAAGCAAAGCCTCTACCAGACGACGTCGACGACGCGAATCCTTTCAAGGACCTGGAGGACAAGGATATGGATAAAGAAGAAAACGACGGATTTGAAAAAGCGCTCAAATACTTTGATCTTCATACTGCAAAAGAGGCAGCTTCTTCCAAAGTGGATTTCGTGAAATTCCAAGAGTCGAAAGAAAAAGATTTGTTCAACAGTGATCCGAAATTGCTGTACAAGGACAAAGAAGAAGTTGAGGAGATATTCACAAAGGTAAGAATTGATTATGTGTGTCCTGGTTGCGAGCAGAGACTTGGGCATCATAGTGACAATTGCAAGAGAAACACCTCAAACGGCACAAGACTAGATGATAATTTACAACTCCAGAAAGCCGAGAAAGCATTCGATAAAGCAGTCGACAATTTTACAAAAGACATTTTTCTCAAAAATAGGCCAAATGGACCAGAAACTTCTCAGGTTTACGTAGAAAGTCAGCTTCCAAAGCGGGAACTAGATCAAGAAAGAAAAGCAGACAAAGGAGAAATAAAATCAGCAAGAGAAACTGAACCAGAAAGAGTAGAAATAATGCCAGAAAGACGAGAAATAAAGTCAGTAACAGGAAAGAGAAAGTCAGAAAAAGGAGAAATGTCAGAAACAGAAGAAAAAGAGAAAGAAGAAAAAGAAAAAGAAGAAAAAGAAAAAATGTCAAAAAGAGAACTAAAGTCAGAAACAGGAGAGACAAAATCAGAAAAGAATGAAAGAAAGTCAGATAAGGAAGAGAAAACGCCAGAAAAAGAAGCAAAAAGTTTACAAGAAGTAAAGAAAGAAAATGAAAGTGTAGTTTCGATCTTTCAGACTCACAGGACGAAATTCGAGCAGGGATCTCAGGTTAAAAAGCCGTCTGACTCTTTTGAAACGCACTTTGCAAAGCGAATAGTGAATCTTGCGGAGGAAAAGGACGCGCAAGTAATTTTGGATGATCAAGAAGAAGATGGTTACGATTTCGGTTCGAGTGTAACAGTTAACAACAAGAACATTTCTCCGAATGGAGATCGTCACATCAGTAACGTGAGTGTATCAAGTGGAGAGAACAGCGAAGACAGCGGCCTAGTTCGGGAATCAATTGACTTCAGAGTAGAATCCGATCCTCGTCCACCTCTTCCAAGCACACCTATGCCTCTTCAGGCTTCTCAAAAAATGACGTATATCACGGAAATCAAGGTGTCTCCAGTGAGAGAAAACATTCACGAACCTGACAGTGAAAGTGAAGAAATCGTGGCAATCATGGAAGGGAATGGAGAGACTAAAAAGTCACAAGTTGATATTATAGTGACTTCAAATGGCAAGCCAGCTTCGGGCAAAAAGCCTCCAGTTCCTCCAAGAAGGAGCGATGTTTCGAAGCTTATCAAAGATGAGATCTCGGATAAGCAGGTCGTCTATGTGTCAGAATTTAAATCGCCGCCAGCAAAAGAGATTCAAGTTTCGTCAGTGAGTGCTTCAGATGATAAGCCTGCAGGTGTTAATAAAAAGTTTGAGCAGTGGATTTTCCTGGGGGATAATAAGGAGCAAAATCCTTGGGGTAATGGGTCTAGTCCACCACAACCTGTTACGAATATTGTCCTTTCCTCTGGAGACGAAAAGATTCTACATCAATAAATGTGATCGGGAGACAAAAATCAAAATTCTTTAACTTTAAATTAAGTCTTTAAACGAGTGTGACATTTTTAAATTATTGGTATTTGAGGAGGAACGACCAACCATTTTTTTACTACCTCGGGTACTGAAAAGTTTGCTTCTTATTTTCATATTTCTTAGTTAAAACTTACACTTTTTTATTGCATATTTGATTAAATAATATTTGACATTTTTATTAAATTCCAAATTGCAATTGAATTACATTTTAAATTGCAAAATTGAATTACATTTTTAATTGCAATTGAATTAAATTTTAAATTGTAATTGAATTACATTTAAAATTTTAATTGAAATTAATTTATAATCACATCTTACACATATGAAAGAACGAATTCATTAAATTCTTTATATTCGTTAAATGTTTAAATATTGAATATTTTATTATTTAAAAATACCAAATTATTTTTTGTTCTAATTATTAGAAACCTAAATTACACACATAAAAGTTTGAAAAAACTTAAGACTACTTTAGGATTTCTATTATATGGAAAAAAATTAAAATTTAAACCTTTTTCTTAAGGCATCTTTAGAAAAACGTATTAAGAAATAGTCAATAAAATATAAAATTGAGTGAAATGTAATTATTAATAGTACATGTTCTTTCTAAATTATCCACTAATTGAATTCTTCTTTTTCAATCTAAAAATATGTAACAAATATCTTAAGAGACTAAATGAAGTTTCAATTTTATTTGAAATGAAAAATATGGATTGAAATAAAAGAATATTGTCAATAGATATCAAAAAGAAGAATAAGAGTAAATATAGAATTAAACATTTTGTACAATTTTTATATGTTTTTCATAATTCTCAATAATCAATAACAGTACCATTTTTTGAAGATTTAAATGTATTCCAACAACACAGATTTTCTAAAATGTCAAATAAAAAAGTGAAAAGTAAACTTTTTAGAATGAATACTGAAAGTAGTTATAACTGATTGTGAGCGTTTTTCCTAAAAATTTAGAAAATCTACAGAAGCTTTAATTTTTGAAGAACTTGGACAATTTAGAGTTTAACCATTTTTAAGTTTAAATCTTAAGCACGTCGATATATTTTTAATACATGAAACAAAAAGATTGACATGTAAATTTTTTTTGTAAAATCTTGTTGCGTTTTAAACATTTCAAGCAAGTTGCTATCTTTAACGTTTGAACGTTTCTAATTTTATCAAAATGTTAAAAGTGAATGAGTGAATTTGAGAAAAAAATCGTATGTGCCATAATAATTGTTGAGAGTCTGGCAACCACATTTTAGAAATAAATCAATATTTTACCATGGAATTTACAAAAATGAACGAGAACGATTTTGTTAATAATATAGAATAGTGTAAACATATTATCATTGTACATATTTAATTTTTGTTCCCTAATTTTTTCGAAATTAGTTAACTGTTTATTGTAAAATTTATTCAAATAACAAGTTATTTGTTTGTTCTATTTTAAGTTTTATAAACATAATGTATATTTAAGATAAAGGCTAAAATCACCATGTTTTTATGAAAATAAAGAGATCAATACAAAAATCTCAAAAGCTACTGTATTTATTACATCACGTTATATTTATTTTTAATATTGTGACTACGGTAATATACTGTGTTGTATTTTGTTCAAATTAGTAAAAAACGGCAAAAAAAAGATTCGAAATTTCAAGTATGAAACTTGATTTAAATATATTTTGTAAAATTTAAGTAAATGTATTTATTGGAAAAAATAATTTGAATCAAATTAATGAAACCAAATTGAATGTAAAAACAAGTGCATTTGTATTACTTGAAGTTTAAAATTTTAAAAAATGTTACATATATTAAACAATAATAACGTAACAGAATGTAATGGTAGTAAACATCCAGTGACAAATAATTCCATTATTTGAAAATAACTGACTTTTCATTATTTACCTCAGTAACGTCAATTAAGCGTCAAAGAAATCATTCCGACAATAATCATTCGTGTTCAATGTATGTACTGTATATTAATTTATTTTAAGGCATTTCAAGTCTTGTCGACTTTAAAAACTGCAAAATAAGATGTATATTTTTAGTTTTAAGTTTGGTGCCACAGAAATATATTTTTATATTGGGCAATTGTTAGTCTCGGAGCTGGAAAGTTTTCTTAATGAGTAGAATAATAAGTGATATTTTAAACATTATTTTGTAACTCAGTGTTTAGTACTTGTAAAGAGATAGATTTTTGACTGTAAGGCAAATTTGAAAAATATGCCTATTACGAATATGAATAAAGTTAGATGAAATTTTTTCAACTTTCGAGAAGAGCATAGGATTTGTGAGCTTTCAAGAAAGCGCAAACTATATTGTAGATTGTAATTAACCAAACAAAAATAACAAATAGATCACATTGAGTTGATCTAAAATTTTGTACTTATCTGTACTAGAGTTTTAAAACTCATACAGAAAGCAAGATTTAAATATTTTTAAAGAAATGACAAAGCAATTTTGTCATTTGCAAACAATGTTTTAAGGTCTTTGTCCAGAATGGAAGAGTGTAATCTGATTACATGAGTTGTTAAATGATATTATTTGATACTGTATATTTGAATTAATTCTATCACCACAACAAGCGTATGACGACAAATAATAAACCTTATTGTTTACTAAAAACTTTGTAATTATTCTTTATACATTTTTCAAGTATTTTTATACACCAGTGAATATTTCTAAACACTTGTGAATACTTCTATACACATGAGAATAACATTTGTCCGCGCATTTCTAAGAAAATATTTTGTGCATTTTATATATTTAAGTCTTTTAAAACAATTTTAGAAAGAATATTTAAAATAAAGCCACGCTTCTAATATTACACTCTCATAAAAAGTGAGAAATTATTTTTAATAAATTCATTATCCTAATAATCTTAAAAATAATTTAATTTTTATTTTATGAATCGATAACAAATTGGTAGTTTGTAACATAATATAATACTTTTGTATTTTATTATTCTTTAAAGATCTAATACTATTGTATTATTTCTTTCTTTGAAAATAATACAATTGTAAAACCATCTTATTACCCATTTGTTAATTAAATACAAAATACTGATTTAGTTTACGTTGAGGATTGTCGGTAACATTTAGTGTCAATCAACTTTTTACCACACATTGCACAAATTCCTTTTTTATACGCACATGATTGGCAATAATGAGAACCAATCTGATGAACTTTTTGTCTGCATATCCTGCAAATCTCGAATTTAGAAGTGTAGGGATTAAAACGTCCTTTTTTTGAAGTAAGGGCCTTGTTTTCTCCAATTTTACGTCCTCCACATTCAGTAGTATTTCGAGCTCCAGCTTTCCAAGGATCAGGAGTGATTACTTTTCCCAATTTCTTTTCGCACTTTTCGCAAACCATGGTAAGTAATCTGTACAAAAAATAATAACAATGCAATAAAAGATTTAATAAATATTAATAAAATGTCAATGAAAAATAGTACAAAGTTACATTCTTGCAAAATGCATCAAATATTTTAGAAAGTACAAATTTGTCGAAAAAAATAAATTAAATATTGCTTTTTAACAAGAATCACAGAATGTATAGAAGAAAAAATAAATATTTCAAAATATCAGAACAAACACAGAAAAGCAAATAAAATATGAAAATAAAAAGAAAAGGTTAGGTAATGCATTTTATGCTAAAAATGAACCAAAAGCTTCTTACCTTATAAACAGTTATATAAATAAATATTCAAGAAGAACTGCTTTCCTTTTTGTTTAATAATCACCAAATTTTTCCACTTAAAATGTGTAGAATGTTAGAAAAAATCCAACTTTTAGATAAACATAAAAAAGTTCATATATATTTGAAGAACGGATTTTTAACAACCATGAATGTTTTAGTTTACCATGTAAACTATAAATAACTTATTATATTTGTTTAATAATATTTTCAATTAAAACGTAAAAAAATACACGTAAAAGTTAAGAAATTTATTAAAACTTGACAATATGCATGTTTGTTTATGTCTCTTTCATGACGTCATGACATTTCATGACCAAGCAACTTTCATAAGCAAGGCGGGTTAAGTTGTGATGTCATATTATACGTCAGCAGCCGTTATAGTCAACACGAGGAACGACTCCTTTATAGTCAATAATAGACCTTTTGATTTTATTTTTTGTCTCCTGCTAATTTATGCGTCATTCTATGCGCTAGAAGAGAACAAAAGATTAAAATTAAAAGGTCTGTACATAATAACCAAATCGTATACAGCTTAGGGAGCAATCACATGGATGCATTAAACTTCGCACATTATGTAATTTCTCAGGCAGCCCAGGCTTTAATTGATTTACCGTTGAACAAATTTATCAAATTGTCTGATCAATTCTATGGCTAAATAGGAAATTACGTATTGCGCGATACTTGATGCGTAAATGTAATTTCACCTTTATATACATACATGCAGAAGCTGTGAAAGACTGAATTGACCACTGTGGATAAGGCTTAAAGCCAAAGCAGATTAAAACGGGATCGGAAACTGTCCTTTTCTAACTTATAGCTATGTCATTGTTGAAAAAAGACAGACCTATAAGTTAGAAATAGAATTTCAGTTCCCGTTTGGCCCTTAAAAATACAATTACAAAGATATGACGAAAATGGTAGCGAACCTAGTGGCATGTGCCCAAACTGAAAGAATGCCATTGTATAGACAAAGTTAGAACTACATCTTTCTCTTTTTGACCAATGGCAATGGCATTTTTTCAGTTTGTGTAGAAGCCACCAGGTTTATATTTAGCGTTAGCCCTAATTCGCCTCAAGTTGATAACATTTTGATAGAAATACCGCGCAAAGCAGGAATTTGTCTAGTAAAGGATGGCATATTTGACTCGAAGTGTACAGTACCGGCCATTGATACCTTCCTTCTTTACACTAGAAAATTTCTGCTCAGTGAGTTTCTTTCTATGTATTTTTATTCAATGCCCATAAGAAATGTTAAGGCATAGAGTGAAATTACACACAAAGAAACTCTCTCAGTACTGTAGAAATTTTCTGGTGGAAAATAGAAACGCATTAATAGCCGGGACTGTACAGTTCCGTTTATTCTCACTAGTAAATTCCTATTTGCGTGTCGCTTCTATGTTACTTCATTCTATGCCTATAGGAAATGTTAAGGCATGAAATGAAATTACATAGAAAGTAACACGCAAAGTAGGAAATTGTTACTAGAAAAAAAGGAAGGCAATAATGACCGCGAATGTACCCACATACATACTATATTTTATGTTTACGGATAATTCCGGTTTCAAAATGTTGACTATAGCAGCTGTTAACTGTAAAATTTCTTCTTGAATATTCTGACAAATTATTTTTACTTTCTCAAGAGTTATTTTATAAAATATTATAATGAAAACTGAATGAGGTATTTTATTGTTTCATAAAATAACTTCAGACAAATGAAAATTTACTTGCCAGCATTTTTAGATAAGTTATTTTAGTTTTCAAAATTGGTTTTTTAAACAACTATTCTGCAAACTCGTAATAATTAATTATTACATCCGCGTATTCATTCAAATTTAAAACTATGATAAAAATTTTGCAAAAAGATTATATCATTAATAAAAAAAAGATCATTAATAAAAGTAAAATAAAACATAAAATGTATAAATTTTATAAAATAAATTCAATAACCTGAAAATATATAAATGTTAAATTAGTCAAATATACAAAATAATCTCTTACCAAGATATTTTCCTACTGAAATTACAAAAAAGATCAGTTTACACAAGAATAGAAAAATAAAAAATCATATCAAATAAGTAAACAACATAGTGACATTTTTAAACTAATAATATCATGCCAAAACAATAATATATATATATATATATATATATATATATATATATATATATATGTATATAATAAATTATAAATATGAGCATTCACACTTAACAAAAAATCTGAAAGCCTACCTATAGCTATATTTATGTAAAACCCTCAATTCTCATTCACACCAACACACTCACTCCACGATACTCTCACATACCACCCAGGCGCAAAACCTACACTAGAGATAACGTCCCGGGACGCATCTGTCACCTGAGTTCAATCATCTGAAACGCTCAAAAAATTTTAATTAATTTTTTAAAACATGACTTATAATAATTTAAAGCATTTACCGATTTATTAGTTGAAAAAAGTTACATTGTATAAAGGAAATATTAACATAAATATTGTATTTTTATGTTATTGAATTAAATAGTACATTTATATATTAATTTCGAATTAAAAAGTAAATGCTTTTAAATTATCAGGGTGTCTAACGAGGTTAGATAATACAATAATTATCAATTAAGAATGTGTAAATAACTTGTGGCCTTTGGCCCAGTGACCAAAGGCTACAAATGATTTACACATCTTTAATTGACAATTAAGGTCCTGTAATAACCAATAATAATTATTATTAATCATTACTATTGAACTCTAATTATCAATCAAGAATGTGTAAATAACTTGTAGCCTTTGGTCCAGTGACCAAAGGCCACAA